>JBCJKH010053243.1:0-40256 GCA_039877255.1 Loriculus beryllinus
CCATCATAGAAGGCCACCAAATTGGTCAGGCAGGATTTCCCCTTAGTGAAGCCATGCTGGCTGTCACCAAGCACCTCCTTGGTTTTCATGTGCCTTAGCATGCCTTCCAGGAGAATCTGCTCCAAGGTTTTGCCAGGCACAGAGGTGAGACTGACTGCTCTGTAGTTCCCTGGGTCATACTTTTTCCCTTTCTTGAAAATGGGGGTTATATTTCCCTTTTTCCAGTCGTCGGAAACTTCACCTTTCTGCCATGTTTTTTCAAATATGATGGCCAGTGGCTTAGCAACTTCATTTGCAGCTCCTTCAGGACCCGCAGATGGATTTCATCAAGTCCCATGGACTTGTGCACATTGAGGTTCTTAAGATGGCCTTGAACCAGATCTTTTCCTACTGTGGGCCCAAGGTCTTCATTCTCACGTCTGCCTTTCAAGTTCAGAAAGTTTATTTTAGCCTCTCATGTGTTGCCTTTTTCTTCCATAATGGGGTGGTTTTCCTTTCTTCTCATCCATTTTTTTCCCTCAAATGAATTAAAAAATGCTAAAACTGATAGATAAATAAAAGCAAACCTCAGTCTCGTGCAGCTTAATGCTGAGCTTCAGATTCAGTGTTTGATTGAACCAATTGGTCTGTCAGACCTCTTACCTGTCTATGAAATGAAGACAAGAGACTTCTGAAGGTAATAAGTTAGGATTTGGAGTTCATATATTGAGTGTCTGTAGGATGGAGAAAGGGAAGATGTTACATGTTCCTGTGCAACCAGGACATCTAGTGAAAAGTTGCACACATCCTGTCTTGCTTTCTTTTCTCCTCTCCCACTTCGGTGTTTTAGCTTGAAAGTTCTGAAAACATTTCACTGACAAATTACAACTTCGAATAGAGATGAGACTTCATTTGTTTTGCTTTTTCTGATAATTTTCAAAGAGCATCACAGCATTGCAGGCTGCTAAACTGACAAAAGGAAAATCAGTAGGAGAATGAGTTTCTCCAGGCAAATTTCCTGACCCAAGACAAAGGCAGCAAAGAACTGTCAGGTTACATTTTTGTCATCGGAACAGAAGAAAATCTGGACACCTATCAGTTGGTCTTCACAAGTTAGTTGCTCTGAAGAAACATGGCTTATTTCAGCTGGAGCCTGGAGTTGTGTGCTAGGCCTGGAGTAATAGTGGAGAAAGGATTGCTTTCAGGAACTGTTATATCATCCTTCCCATGCTGGGTGCCGGCAGTGCAGTGTCTTGATGGCAGATAAAGAAACCTGATCTTTGCACTGAAACAACCAGCAAATGTGATCTGTTTTCTAAGAGAGAAATGTCTTTCTCTTGTCCTGAGTTTTTGATGGATGAATTGCATTTCTGCAGAGCCTTTCCACCCTGGCCTAAGACTGTCCAGGCCAACCACTTACTCATTCATGTCGCTACGGAGCTAATTCTGCTTCAGCAATGGATAGGGAGTTCTTCTAAATCTGCACTTGATTACCATCTCTGTTTACCGCAAGGGAGCAGTTATTAATGTGCTCTCATTTTTAAGCCTATTATAACTCTTCACTTTGATTAATCTTATTGTATAGCTCTTTACTCTTTTAGCCTATTTAAGATGTAAGTCTGATTGTAGAAGTGCTTCTGCTGTTTCCCTCCTAGCTGAGGGAGGTGGCAAAGGGCTATTGATTTTTATATAAAAATGAGTTTAGTGAGACTTGGAAGTTGGGTTTGATCCAAGTCTTACTGGAGTTGGTGGTGATCAGTCATTAGGTTTCAATGGATTTCTGGCTCAGGTGTCTGACTCACTGCCATGGTGTTCAGCTGTCTGTGTAGAAGGGGTTTTGTGGGTGTCCATCGGTTGCTCAAAAGCAGCAAACTATCATGGTGAGGGAGGGCAAGTGGAGCATGCTGACCAGATATTTATCAACTGATGATTTTATTCTTGTGATCCTATTGTCTCATCTTTCTGCACATTTCAACCTTGAACGTGTGATCATGGTGCATGTGATAGTAGTTCATAATGAAGCACACAATGACAGATAATACAGCAGAGCTTTAGCAGGAAGCTTTCAGAGAGAAAAGATCAATATCTTTGAGATAAGTTGTAATTTAACATGCATTAATACATATATTTTTTAAAAATTATTATTATGATGTGAAGACCAGGGAATCAAATAAAGCTAGAAAGGGCATAACAGGCATAGACATGAACTCGTGATGTAATTCAGAGGTTCGCCTGTGTCTGCAATTGAGCCACATCTGACCTGCGGGCCAGTCCTGTTCCTTTCTTCTTGCATGCTTGCTGATGCTTTGCCTACAAGCTTCTGCCTTTTAAGAAGGAAAGATTTCTGTGGCATGGAACAGAGAATGGTCCACTGCAATGCCCAGCTTGTGGAAGGCATCCCCAAAAGATGGGACCATCTTCTCAGACATAATTCTTTCTGCAGATGACTGCTGCAGCTCACGCTTCATTTCTCCCTCTCTCCTTCTGCTTTTTCTCTACTGGCTTTTGATTGACTGGTACTCTAGGTCAACAAAATGCCATCAATTTCCCCTGACAGAAAAGTGTGTGAATAGTGCATCACTTTTACCTCTTCAAAATCCCAGGAGCTTGTTCTATACAGAAGCAGGCTTTTTCTATGCTTTGTTCTTGCAGATGTCATTTTTCAGGCTTCTTCACTATACGATGTTAGGTAATACATTTTCAGCTGGAACAAGTTGGTGTATCTGTCCATTACAGTTAAGAATAAATGTGTTGTATCACCACAAGGTGCCATTCATAGGAGTGGGGAGAGGAGAAATTTATCCATGCATTGCCTTTGAAGAAATGCAGCTATTTCTAAGGTCTTTGTAAAGACAGGTTTAATCTGTACATTGGAAATGTAGTATAACTTAAAGAAAATAGCAAAATAAAGTATTGCTTCTTCGGGCTTACTCTTTTCTGTCAAGCACATAGAAGGAAGATGTGGGGTTTTTATGTGAGAAAAGGATCACGAAGTATTGTTTATCTGCAGTGTGTACCAGTAACAGTGGAACTGTACAAATTGAGGGAACAAAGTTCATGTACCCTGTGAATGCTAAATGGAAGTAGGTTCTATATAATAGCTATTGTAAAATTCATCTATTACCTTTGCTTAAAAAGCTGCTGGTTGCCCTCTCAGATACATCATTCAGTTTAGTGATAATAATTTACACTAATAGCTTTAAAACTCAGGACAGAACTAGTGCTTTGTCCTTGACTCTCTTGCCTACTGCTGTAACGCCCAGTAAGTGCGCCTGGGCTCTTGTTGTCATCAGGCACCATGTGCAGTGGCATCAAAGGACAATGTAGCCAGCAGGTTTCTCCAAGGCTGTCTGCCTTTCTGTACCTCAGCTTAGTTCAACCTGAAGCATTGTTTGAGAACAGCCTGTTCAGGCTTGTACTCACAGACTTGTGTTTGGGTGAAACCACAATGCAAAGTGCCTTTTCTGTTGAGAGTAAACTTACTGAGGGGGGAATTTCAAAACGTCACACCTGAGCTTTTCAGTTTTGTTATGCTGGATTTCAGTGAGGTGCTTGCTGTGTGCCTGGTAACTTTGTCTTACCGCTTGTTCCCAGTTTACAGGTGCTGTAACTCAGACTAGAGGTCAGCCTGGAGGAGAGGAGTGAAGCAAGTGGTCTACCAAGGCCTGCTTGTGAAATAAGCTTCATGCACAGCTGGTGAAAGTGAGATGAACAAGGCAGCTCTGAACTTCTTGTACACTTTTGCTTGTCATTTTAGAGTCATGCGTTTTTGTGTAGAGACTGTATACACCCTACCTCCTCCCCTCTGAAGACAGCAAAAAGATTGTGTCCCTGAAGAACAGAGAAAAGGGAGGGGGGGAAGGCTGGGTCCATATTTTTTTCCTCTGTGTAGAAGACCCTGATTTGGGGAAGTAGAGGGCACCCGTAGGAACAGAGTTTTTGTACGTACGCTTGAGGATGTGTGCAATGGGTTAACATGCTAAAGGCCACAGCAGCCGGCAGAAGTAGAGATAGTTGTGTGATGGTCATGTGTATGAGGAATGACTCCACAGAACTGTGTGAGTGCTGTTGTCAAGACAGTATACATTTTCCTGTGAGTGTAAAGGGCAGCAAACCTGGATGTTGATTTGCTCTGTCTACATTGAGAGCTCAAGCTGCAATTGTTCTGTGAATGGGAGGGGAGGTGGCTATAAATACAGTTGTGGTTTTGAACTGGGGAATGAGGAGGGGAGGACAGAGAAGAGGTCTGAGTGATTCCTAATCTACTCATAGGTTCCACATGCTCTGAGGATGCATGTGGCTGCATGTGACCTGCAGGAAGGCTTGCTTTTCCATGCCATGCACTGCCGAAAGCCTTCAAGGAAAGGAGCCCATGGCTGCTCCCTCTACCTGAGCTGCCCACACCTGCAGAAAGTTGTTAGAAATACCTGGCAGTGTGGAGAGTACTGCTGAAGATCGCTTTGCTTCCAGCCTTGTGACTTTTTACAGTAAAGGTATTGGAGAATAGGGTCATCTCACTTTTGGGATTCCCCTGCTTCCCTCATACATGACTTCTGCTGGCTTTTACTCCCCTCCAGGCCCCCAGTACAAAAACAGTGGCAGAGGTCCTTTGGTAGTGCTCAGTTCTGTTTGTGTCCAGTGATGCTTTTTGTCCTGTGGTAGCCTTGAGTTGTGGTGAGTATGGAAAGTAGGATGTACTGTCCAGGCAAATAACTTGCTGCCTGTTTAGCCTATAGGAAGGAAGGCAGATGGGGTTTGCCAGCCAGCCACTGCATAACTGAGCTCTCGGTAGTTTTCTGCAGGTAGAGTACTGCAGATCTGTGGGGCACCCAGTCACTTGTGTGGGGTGTCTTCTGCCCTCTTGCATGAGAGATTAAGCTCAGCTGCCTATACCCATCTCTGTGGTGTTCTAGAGGTGACTTCTTTTGCGGGTGGTGAGGCTGATAGCATAGCCGACCAAGCAGTGCCTATGAACATGGATCTGGAAGTACAAAGTATTATGTTTAAGAGGCTCTCTGCTGATTAAAGTAGATCTTAAGTTTATGGTTGTGCTTTCTTGAAAGGACAAGGCTGATGTAGGGAGAGGACACAAGGACAATGTGTATATGAGAGGCGCAAGTTTATTTATACCTTGATCCAGGTAAGTGCTGGTAGGCTTGCAAGGTATATACAGTGCCAGTGACCTGCCCTGATCTGGTCATAGGAGCACTGTGCTGTCTGGTAGCTAGTTTTTCTTCAGAGTATGTTCTGGATGTCTGATTGAGAGCATCCATCCATAACATCCCTGCTTTCACCTCAAAGCTCTTACAGTGCCTGCTGTAAGCTTGCACAACTGTGTACACTTTACTGTGTATTTGGTCCAGAAGTGCTGTGTGGGTGGTGGAAAACCGTTGTTGCAAGGAGAGGCTTTTTGAAACAGCGGAGATGCAGCTGTGTTTTTCTGGGACTTGCACTTTCAGTAACTGTGTAATTAATAATGACCTCCCAGGTTTTATATCTCTCTGGGTTTATTTGTTAAATCCATTTGTGCTTAGGTGACAAGATGCCTCTGATCCTTCATGCTTTTGATATCTTTTTACCTAGTCAACAGAAGTAGAGGGAAACTGACATCTGGAGACATGGGAGATGGCAGCATAGAAGAGCTGAAACCCTTTCTAATGGACTTGTGTTTTTTCTGCAATAAGAATTGGCATGTGGGAATTGCTTTGATAGATTGCTTTTTCAGGGAGTGGATCACTTGGTATTTTGGCTATGTTGAGACTTTCACCTGTGGCTTGTGGTACAAGCAAGTGGATTTTTTTAGTATGAGAATGATAGATGGGAGGAGTACATATAATTGCAGTAGGTGGGATATGTTTTGGGGGGTTATTTTCCTATTCTTTGCCCAAACATTATTGACTGTATGCTTCTTTTTAAGAACAGTATTGTGCTTTCAAAGACTTACAGTCTAGACATACATTAAAATACACAGTATTAGAAAATTTCTTTCCTTCCTCTCCAGCCGTTCACCGCATACATCCTTTTCCTTGCCAGTGAAACACCAGCATTAAACACTTTGAAACCATACTATAGCAGGCAAGATGTCAGGCCATGAGTTTAACAAGGTACTGTCAAAATTAAAGGCAGTGTATTGAGAGTCTGTCCCCAGTGACTCATCTTTTGAAGTATTTAAACTCATTAGTGCTTGAAGGCTGTCTTTTAGAACTGTTCTCTTATTTACCTCTATTTGCTTTCCTCTTCAGACAGGAAGAGTTCTATGTTCCCTGTGTTCCCCCTCTGTACCTCTCTTCTACCCCCTGTTGTTATTTCATAGCTTTTCTGTACTTTATATTTACTTTACCTATAATGGTGTAACTCTTATAACTACATTCAAAAATAAACAAAAACACTGCTCAAAACCCCACCAACACCACAAGAATTCATTTCATCTGTGTAAAGTGATTAAGTGTGTGTTTAACGGGAGAGCTAAGTGTCTTTTATTGATTTGGAGCTCTGTAAGCTATTGAGTTTTACTGATGTCTTCAGTATGTGATAAAGAAAAGGTTGCCTTTCATATTAAGGCAGATGTATTTGAAGAAAAGGTACTGCATGAAATGGTAGCACTGATGAAGTTCTTGGGGTTTTTTGGATGGGATTTCCTGTATAACTGTACATTTAAAAGTGATCATGTTATTGTTTGGTATTTCTTCCTTGTTACTATAGTACCTGAGCAGCCACAAACATGTTAAATGACATGAGTTAACGTGTAGCTTGATGCAGCTTGTTCCCTTTTTCCTTTGTGGGTGTTTTTAGTTAACAACAAAGAAGCAAATTGATCTTACGCCAAATGCCAGCAGTTGAAAATCTCTCTAAAATCAAATCGTCGTCTTACAACTCATTGGGAAGCATTTGCTACTAGCAAAGCAGGGCTCTCAGGGGAGTAATATTAGGATTCACAATAAGGAGCAAAAATATCGGAGTGTGTCTTATAAACATCTTAGGTCAGGTAGATAAATAGCAGACATCAGAGGTGATATTGCGTTCTCTTCTGTGTCTAAGGCTAATGTGGCTTTATTCCAGATGACATATTGAAGAAATATTTTTGATCCAAGAAGAAAATGAGGGTCAGGTGCTTAAGTGGTGAAATCACCCAGAGCTCCAGGGAGGGCAGGAGTGCTCTTGGTTTAGCTAAGCAGATAACTACGAATCTTGTGTTAAGTGTTTTTATTGCCTTATTGGCTTAAATGAGTGTGCTTTTGGTTGTGGTATGTGAGAATCTGGTTCTGCAAATAAATTTAAATTCTAATGGGAGCATGACTAGAGCTGCGTAAATGACATCTGCCTCTGCATCAAAGTGATTATCTCTGGCAAAGAGTACAGCATGGATTCTTACCTTGCAAGAGAACATTCTGATGGCTGGCCATGCTCTCATGTTCTTCTATCTCTCCTGTTTCTTCTACCCACCAAGTATACAGTCGTTTATGCTAAATAGCACAATTTTTCTGAGAGTGATTGTGGGGCTTGATCCAAACTGATCAGTTGTTATTGTATTCCTAAACTGTGGGAGACTGGCTCAAATCCCTGTTCTATGTTGTGATATGATGTTAACATTTAGGTCAACAACTGTCCTGGTTGTTGGAAAAGCATCAGCTTGAACTTTGAGATGCTCGAGAATTGAACAAGCCACAACAGGGACAGAAAGGGAGGCTTTGCTGCCCAGAGATTGATTGATTGATTGATTGATTGATTGATTGATTTACTAAGCCAAAAAAGCCTGACAAATTTTACTTAAAAGCAACAATGATTTTGTGTTAGTCAGGTGTTCTTTTCACCACCCTATTTTGGAGGAAACATTGTTTGCTTAAAACTTCAGAGGTTGTGCTGTCTCTGTACTTTTCCAGCAAGAACTTCCAAGAAGACAAGCATCAGGGGAATTAGTAGGAAGGATCCTTCAAAATAATTTTATTTCTTCAGGAGAGAAAAGTCTGAAGTTAACTTTTCCAGGCAGGTGAAGAGACTGACAAATATGCACAGCAGTGTGAAGGTAATACAAATGTGAACTTAGGAACATATGTATAGTATTTTGTTGCTGATACATATGTATCTGAAAATACTAGGGGAGGATTTCTACTTCTAAATAATCTTGTTTTTTATCACATAAAACTAAACCTTTATAAAAGTGTATATGCAGCCTGATCTAATGAAGTAATCCAGCTTCTTGTTAAAGGTGACTATATTTTTACGTTTTATAAACTGTGGGAAATATACTTTAAGGAATCAGTGCCTGATAATGAAGTTATATAGTTTTGTCAGCCATACTGACCCATAGCTGAAGGCTTAGAGCTGGGCAGAGCTCAAAGACACTATCTCTCCATGTCCTATTCCTCTCCCTAACTGCTCTGACCAACTAATGTAATGCTTCATCTTCCACTCATTGCAAATCACAAGGTACTTATGAAGATTTGTATGTGTGCATGTGATATGACAGATTATTTCTTATCCTCCCCCTACCCTGCCTCTCATTTTCAAGGAATCTGTCATGTGCCAGAAAGATCTCTGATAAAGCACGCCAGGTTGAAAAGAGCATTGCAGCATCTGAGGAAGGGCGGGTCCTAGGAACACTTTTTCGAAGTGACTGTTGTCCCTTGTTGAAAACAGGAGCAGACGTTGGTGTCTTGGCTGCATATAGTTCAATGACTTGCAGTGAATTCATTCACCGTACTGAGGGATCTAATTAAATAAGTAGAGCTACTGGGAGGGCAGAAATGTTCACAGCAACATGGAAAATGCAAGGCTTCTCTGGCTGTCATTTTGGTGTAAATTGGCAGTTTCCCAAAGAAATCAGTAACCTCCCAGTAATCATACAGTAGGATCTGACCTACATGGGATCTATGTGCAGAGGGTGGTATGACTCCAAGAGATGATGTAGTTCCTTTGCAGGAACAAAGTTTTTATTTGCTTTAATTGGTCTGGAGGGTAGATACCTGATTCTACTGGTATGTCTGCTGCTAATGAAGTCTGGTAGGGAATTGTTACTTATAAGTAGTCTATTTTTAACAGTGCTGCTGTAACAATTTAAATTGTCTGAGCCCTATGTAAAGAGCATAGACTCTGATGGGCTTTTTGCCGGTTTATTAGATAGGAACAGCTGTGTATCTGCGAACACAATTTGTTACCAGTGTTTCTCTATGTGGCTAAGGGCTGTGGCTCTTCCCCCTGACTCCCCCAATGTTTGCAGTTAAACCAGACCCTGATGTGTGCTATTCATAAGCAAATCTGAAGAGGGGACCATAGTTTCCCTGGCTCACCAGCCATCTTGGCCATTGTTTCTCTCCAGATTGACCCGGCACTGTGAGATGGAGAAGCTACGCTGAAGCAGGAGGCTGCTTATTGCTCATTCTTTTACTTGTAGGTTATCTGTCAGGTTTGTCCAGAGCAGGAAACTTTGAAACATTGTTTCCTGCAGAATGATGAGTTCTGTGTTTTGTGCTGGGCTGTCACCTTTCTTTCGTTCTGTTTCTGTGAACAACATGTTTAAACTGCAAGGTTGAAAAGCCACGTTTGTAGATTCTCTTCTTGTCCTGATGTCAGCGCAGGGCACTGTCTCCTTGTGTGGGTTTGCAGATCTCATGACAGCAAGCAGATCAGAATTAGTCCGGTGTAACAAGCTTGACTAAACATTATAGCTGTCTGGTGTTAACTTGTAGCATATGATTTATAGGACATGGGGGAAGCGGTAGTGTTTTGTAACCTTTTCAGCAGAGGACTGTGTAACCATTTGTCCTTACTACCAGGACAGCTAATCCTCCTGGCTTGGCTGCCTGGTGGAAGCGGATCCCACCGCAGGGCTTCTTTCCCAGTTTTTCTTCCCTTTCTTCGTCCTTTGAGTTCACAGGAATAAGAACGGTCTCTGCAGAGTGCGTGACAACCCTGGGACCTAAATAGACATGTACAGGATAGAGTATCCTAATGCAGCTGGGATGCTTGTGTTATGCATTGCCCTGAATTAAGGAGAGCAATAAGCTCTCACATGCTTCACCCTGTGTCTATTTTGTTGCATGCTCACAGCAAGCATCCAGAAATGTAATGGTTGAAATTACCTTGGCCTTTGACAGGATTTTGGCTGGATTATAACTACAAGATTGGCTGGATTATAACTACAGGATTCCTTCTGCTGGGTTTGTGCTAACATGCATCAGCACAAAGGTCCTGACTGAAAGGTTGTCATTGCCATCTGAAGGCCTGTATAGGCTAAACTGTGAGCAGTTATTGTCACACGCAAGGCTTGGAATAGTAAAAGCAGAAGCTCAGAAGCAGTAAACTACTCCCAACATTTTTCTTTTTTATTATTAAAAAAATCCACCAAACAACTAAATCAAACAACACTCATGACAAACTTTTCTAAGAGAATTGAGAAATGACACACTCATAGAATGGTTTGAGTTGGAAAGGACCTTAAGATCATCTAGTTCTAACTAGAAGTGCCCACTAGAAGTGGGCAGGGACACTTCACAGTAGACCATGTTGCCCAAGGCTCAGTCCCTGATGAAGAGTCCCTCTCCAGCATCCTTGTAGGCCCCCTTCAGATATTGCAGTTGATTTTCTCTGTCTCACTCCAAGATCAGGTCCTCAAAGTTATTTTGAAAATGCTGGCTGTTGTTTAAGGATTTTATTAAAGTCCTTGCTTTGGAGAGTTTCGATAAAAGTAGTATTTAATTTAATTAACCTTTGCTAGTCTGTCTTTCTGCATGAAAAGGTGACCTTTATAAAATGCCAATTACATACCCAAAAGCCTGCTGCTTGCATTCTTCTAGTCTATATATATATATATATATATATATAAAAGAATTATCTGTGTATTTGTACATAAACAGAAAACATAAACAGAAAAATCAGTGAGTGGTTGACTCAGGCTTGTTCTAAACATTATGTGGTTAACCAGATTCCTGACAGACAATGGGTCTAGAGCTGAGTGTGTGTGTTTGGAGGGGGCGGGGGGGAGCGGGGGTTGGGAGGGAGGAGGTGTTTGAGAGACATAGTCTAGAAATTGGGTTGTGTGTATGTGAATTAAGACAGTGCTTAGAGGCATTGGTAGAGGTCACGATGGCTATGGACTAGCCCCTGCATGGGTATATAGTAAGAGAGATTCTCTGTCCCAAAGCCCATGTGAACTCGCTGTGCTGAAAAATGTTGGGAAGACTGTGGCTCAGAGTGGGAAAACGGCCACGTCATGTTGCATGACTGCATTTCATCTAAACCCCTGCTGAGCATGGTGTCCCCTAGACTGACCTGTCCTTTCTTGTTCTTCAATTCATCACTCATTCACATGCACAGTTTTTCCTGTTTTCTCATGCCAAGCAGTCTAGAAGAGACATCTAAAAAGCTTTCATCAACTAAGACAAGTGTGAATAAACACAATTTTTGGAGAACATGAGGTCTAGTATGCTTGTTAAATTCCCCAGATTGAATTTGCCTTTAATATGCTCTTGGGGTTGGATTTCAAATGTGTTTAAGTTTCTAAAGATGTGAACAGATGCGTAGTAAAATTTTCAAAGGCTTTTAACTTGCTTAGGTGCTTTTGAAAATCCCTTTAGGTGTCAGTGTGTCTTTAATCTCCTCAGTAAATCTGCAAACCCTTAGAGCCTGTTGTTCAGCATTCAGGACTTGAACAAGGTCTGGAGTCTCTGCCTTCTGTCCATGTTTCTGTGGGTATATTTATTGCAGCTATGGAATGCTGACTGTAATTGTGTAAATGCAAATGGGTCCCAGTTTTAAATCTGACCCTTAGTCGTGTAGATGTATGATATTCTCAGAGTAATTGTTTTGGACACAGAGGGGTTGTAGTATTTTGTAATCCTGTTGCAAAGATGAGATTCTGCTCTCCATTCTTTGAGAAAATCCCTTCTCCAAACAGAGCTTGTATAAAAGAGAGGTTACTTAAATGTTAAAATATACTTACACTCATCTATAGTGTATACAGCTTGCATGCAATTACAACCTCACTTTCTTCTGCCAATGAAAACATGCTTGTAAATAGATGTGTCTTTTAGGGGAAGGGATTCACCTTAGTGTTTGTATCTCTGTTTCTTGGCTGCTAACTGAATAACAGTGGAGATGGAGGGCAGAGCTAGTGCAAAAAGGTGCACTAATTTATCCTTGAAATCCAGCACGCACACTGAGATTACTCAGAAATGTTCCTTCGTGGTTCAGAGCTGAAATCAGTCCTGTTGTGATGATAGCTCAGTGGTAGAGGGAAAGAGCTCTTAAGTTTCAGGCAGGATACAAAGTTGATGCATTTCTTTCCCACAATGTGTTCTCCTTGAATAACTTGCTTATGGGCTGCTCATTTTAGGACCTGACTCCATTTTAGAGCCTGATTTTTGAAGCCCATTACCTACAGCAAGCTTTGGAAGAGGTTGCCAGAATAAATATGCAAAAAATACTGCATGCCAAGCAGTGAGTGTAACAAGGTTTGGTGTGATAGCTGGGAACTGGTCCATTGCTCTAAGGAAGCTGCATCTCCTGTTAGAGGCTGTCTCCAGTGTTTCTTATTGCCAAATTACTTTTTTACCCTTTGGTGAGTTATGAGGATGATGTCACTTAACATCATGGAGGAAATTTTAGCAAACTTACTAATTTAGTGTATAGGCTGAAGGATCTCCACTTGCAGCCTGCGGTGTGAACTTTTATTCGTGAGTGGAAATGCTAAGGACTTTGGTGTCAAATGGAAGCAGTGTGTGTGATAAATCTCCTTGAGAAAGCTAATCTACCAATTAAATTTTGTTTTGAGAACCAGTTAGGTTGTTACTTTTTTCCCAGTGATTATTTCTTCCTTTTTTTTTTTTTGCATTTTCTGGGCTCTGTATGCATAATAAAAATGACTATTGACTCAATGCAGTAAAACCTTACAAATGATGAAATGATTGCTGGAAAAGAATTGTCTCTGAATTTTGTACCATACACTTATTTTGTTCCTGACGTTTGCTCCATCATGTTTTATGGGTTCTCCTTATAGAAAATGCAATTGCCCTCAGCTAGCCAGCAGTAAAAAATAATGCATTCCTTGTCTAAAATATGCACCAGATGATTAAAGGAGAGACCTTTGGAGGCTGAATTTAGTGATGTTGTAGCCTATTTCTGAAGTTCTTGGTCTCTCTCTTGAGATAATGCAGTGTATTCATTTCCCCACTGCCATTATTGCATAACGGTTCTTATCTCTAGTATCCAAAACTGGGACTTCTTCAGAGCTGGTGACAGTTTATTTTGACAGCTTTGGGGAAAAAAAAAAAAAAAAAGAAAATAAAATATAAAAGTGCCTGAATGAACTGGAACTTTCCATTGACCTGTGTCTGCTGAGCTTTGCATTAGGCCCTGGAAGGGGGCCTGTAGTGGGAACACTGTACTTGTACCCAAGTTGTTGTGCAAGGTGGGATTAAATCCTGGCACTGAAAGGATGCTGTGCCACTTAGCCTTGCACTGTATCAGTGAGGTCTCGGGAGCTCTGTTACCCAATTGTGAAGGCAAGCAATTCTACACTATGGTGAGGAGCGAGGCTGGAATAACATCTTGGACTGCAAGGGGGGCTGTAAATGTGGGTCAGTGAAGGGAAAAAGATTATGAGAATGCTGAGTGAGGTCAGTCAGATCTGCCGATTTTGAGTAGATATTTGTATTTTAAGGGTGATGTGGTATTCCAATAAATTCTCAGCTGATTTCTGCATAATGTCAGGGTATTTGTAGCTATTGCTGTTCCTGAGGCATAGATCAGCAGGTTGATTTGATGCGTATGCGGAGATACTGCTTTCTCTGATAGCTCACCATTGCGTAGGAGGAGAACTGTTCAGATCCTGCTGCCCAATGATTCCTACATTTGCTGTAGCCTTTCTGGTTGAAAAAGGTCAATTCAATTTTTTCTTCTTTCCCCTGTCTCCTACCCACCCCCCAGTTGCATCTATTTCCTTCTGTCTTGAAACTATTCTGCAGAGATACCGTGATTTCAGATCCTAGTATGTTGGGTTTGTGTAGCAAGGTTTTGGCAGTGGGGGATGGCTCCTATGAGAAGCTGCTGGAAGCTTCCCGTATGTCTGGTAAAAGCCAATGGCAAGCAGTTCCAATAAGGGCCACTGCTGGCCAAGGCCGAGCCCATCAGTGAAGGTCGTAGCACCTCTGGGATAACACATTTAAGAAGGGCAAAGAGTTGCTGTGCAGCAGCAACTGCAGTTGAATTGAAGAGAGAGAATACCCGAGAGAAACAGCTCTGCAGACACCAAGGTCAGTGAAGGAGGAGGGGAGGAGGTGCTCTATGTGCTGGAGCACGAATTCCCCTGCAGCCCATGATGTAGACAGTGGTGAGTCAGCTGTGCCCCTGTAGCCCACAGAGATCCATGGTGGAGCAGATCTCCACCTGCAACCTGTGGAGGACCCCATGCTGGAGCAGGAGGATGTCCAAAGGAGGCTGTGACCCTGTGGAAAGCCTGTGCTGGAGGAGGCTCCTGGCAGGACCAATGGAAAGAGGAGCCCATGCTGGAGCAGATTTGCTGCAGGACTTGTGACCTTGTGGATGACCTATGCTGAAGCAGTCTGTTTCTGAAGAACTGCACCCCATGAAGGGACCCACGCTTGAGCAATACATGAAGAGCTGCAGCCTTGTGGGAAGGATTCACATTGGAGAAGTTCATGAAGGACTGTCTCCCATTGGAGGAACCCCACATTGGAGCAGCGGAAGAGTGTGAAAAGTCCTTGCCCTGAGGAGGAAGGAGTGACAGAAACAATGTGTGCTGAACAGACCGCAACCCCCATTCCCATCTCCCTACGCTGCTCGTCAGGAGGGGGGTGGTGGTGGTGTAAAGAAAATGGGTGAGGGAGAGTGGGAAGTTGTTTTTAAGATTTGGTTTTATTTCTCCTTATCTTACTCTGATTGGTAATAAATTAAATAAATTTTCCCTATGTTGAGTGTTCTGCCCATGATGGTAGTTGCCGAGTGATCCCCTTTCCTTATCTCAATCCACGAGCCTTTTGTTATATTTTCTCTCTCGTGTCCAGTCGAGGAGGGGGATCATAGAGCAGCTTTGTTGGGTACCTGGCATCCAGCCAGGCTGAAACCAGGAGTGTGCTGCTGGGATACTGCAGGCTGTCTCTAGTACCTCATCTGTACCACATCAGAACCTTACTGAAGAGACTGGTCTTGCTGATCAGAGCTGCTGTTCTGGTTCATCTGCCTGCCAGTGCAGCATCCCTCCATCCAGGGTCTTTTTCTTGGCTGCCTGCAGCAATAACTCAAGATTTGCCTGCCATCTGGATGACACTTCCCACAATATAACCTAGCATTGGTTTTTATGTTGGTTTATTGTGTAATGCTGTAAATACATATGGCTGTGTATATCTTTTGCATAACTGCAGCTGTAGCAGTGAGAATGGTGGCTTGTGGGGCTGAGGAGACTTTGAGCTCTGCTGCTTTCTCTGTGAGCTAATGTGTAGGATGCTTGCTTTCCTTGAATGTTAAATTTATTTTAAAATCTTATTTAAAAACTCTTAAATTGGGGTTCATTTTTAAGTCCCTAAATGCATTTTGAAAATGCCCCTTATATGGTCCTTTTCTGGTACCTGTCTTCATGTTGATGATGTTTTTAGACAGCTGCATAATATGTTCAAAGTATGCTCCAAAATCCTATGGCCTGCAACACCAGCGATTTGTATATCTTAATCCAGCTGCAGATCAGAGCTCCAGCTGTAAAGATGGGAGTGTTTCGTCCCAGCTGGGGTGATAGATTTACTGCTGGCAAGGCTATTAGTCACATTCATGGCAGAGGAACTCCAAAGCTGGCAGAGAGCATGGGTCACCGCATGGTTTACTGCAAGGCACAGAAAAGCCGAAATGCTTGTACTGCCATTTTATTAAGCTGTCTCTGTACCTCTCTTGTTTTTCTGTTGTGCTAGGTTACATCCCAGCAGACTTGGGGAACATGTGGTGCTCATTAAGTATTTCTCAATAGGTCAGCAACAATCCCGAACCAGTGAAGGTCTGTGCTAACAAACAGGGATTGCCAAATCACTGGTGTCTGACAAAGCCAAACTCCTTGCAGGGTGGGAGCCAGCTCACCTATTGTAGTCCTCTGTATTTCCAGCCTTGGAGACTTACAGATTACATTTCATCCTTATTATTTTGAGATGCTGCATTTGTTTCCTCATCTCTTGGTGTCCAGCTTGGGAATGCTGTCAGATGTTAGCAGCAGCAGGGATATTTCAGGGAAGCAGAGGTCCATTTGTACCTAGTTATGCAACCATGGTATGAGTGCATGATTTGAAAAAGATAACTGTGTCTGATCCTTCAAGGACCCTTGGTCATCCTTAGTTTTAATGTGAAACATATGGGTGTAGTGTGGAACTGGGGATAATGATTTGAACTAGAGAGACAGATCCCTGATGGTGACTGTCATCTGTATTGGCAAATAGAAAACTTCAACATCCCTTTTAAATCTTGTGTTGTATGTTTTTGGTTTTTTTTTAATTAGCTTTCTCATTGGTTACTAGAGCCAAATTGGTTACTGGGAATTTAAATATATGTGAATAGAAACTGAAAGGACACCCATATAGTACTTTAATTTTAATTCCACTCTAACCTATTTTCCCTGTGCCCTTCTCCTTTCAGATTTTGATGCAGGTTAGGAAAAGGGGTCTGAGAAGAAGACTGAATGTCTTCTGCGTATAACATTAAATTTTTAAACAGAGCCATTGCAAGGTGGTTGTTTCTGGTCACTGAGAGCTTGACTTACAAAAAATATTTTGACAGTAAAAGATGCAGCTAGGCACTAATTTAAATAAAAGACAGGTCCTATGACATTTAGGCTTCTAGAACAAGTAAATTTCTGGCTTTTCCACCTTGTTTGTAGCTGTAGAGCAGGACAGAGAAACAAACTGTCCTGATTTTTCAACTCTCTATTTTTCATGTGAAGTATTGACGTTTTGGGAAAATGCAAATAGGAGCATCCGCTCTTTGGTACTTACTGAAAGCAGTATTTGACACTGTGCTATATTTATAAAGCTTGAGTTAACCTCAAAAGTCAAAGCTCTATTATGAGTGCAACTTTAAAAAGAACCTTCTAACACTAAAATTTGGGGCAGGCATTGTTCTCTGCAGTACTGGAAAGGTTATTTGAATGTCCTAAGTAAAGTATGGAAGAATTAGGCTGTAACATAAATTCCCTTAAAAAAAAAAAATCTTCTTAAATTTAAAAACAGGTTTGCATTCTAAAAATAAGAATTAAGTAAAGATACTTCATGTTGGTTTAAGGTGATAAACTAACTGCTTTTTACTGATCTTACACAGGAGACCTTGTTTGTTTGTGTTTTGGTACGAGCTCGGAGGAAAAGGAATAATAAATGCCTCTGTCATGGCTTTACTCCAACAAGATACATGAAAACAACATTAAAAGCCAGTGCATCAGTGCCTGTCACTGCTACACTGTTCTGCTGTTGTATGGCCACGCTGGGAAGATGAATTAAGCTGAGTTAGGAAACGGGTTTCTAAGATATTTTTCTGCAGTCAGCAAAGTTAAGTGAGATGACGGCCCTTAACTCATTTTGCTGTATTTAAAATGTGAGGTATCTAGAGCTTGAAATACTCAACACACAAATAAGCTTGGGAGAAGCTGATTTGTATTCTTCAGGCTCTATTAAGATGTGGGGGAGAAAATCAAAGCCACATGTAAAAGGTCATCAAGAGGGACAAGTATTTCCTTGTAATATACTTGGAGCACTTCATACACAATGGCTGTAGCAGGATGTAATCCGAAAAAGTATCTTGTACTGTTCCAGTTCTCAAGGTCCCCTAAAAACTTGTTTCCTTGAATCACAAATTCTTGCCCTTTAACATGCCACTGGTGTGTTTTGGGGTTTTCTGTAATTCTGAGCTGAGATGTTGGACCTGGTTAAAGAAAAAAAGGACTCTATCGGAAGTATCTCATTTGCTCTTTTGCACGACTGATGTCAGCTTCATAAAAATGATTTCTCTTTTTCTTTCCTGCATATGTTAACTGGAGAGTCTGAACCCGCCTTTCGGCATTAGCAATTTATAGCAATAAAAAGGAAGATATAGTGAAGCTCTGGAAAAAGAACAGGCCCTTCCTCTTGTACCAGCACACAAAGCAGAATTCATTTTCAAGACTTACTATCCAGACTGCATTTGAAAGAAAATTTCATTCACCAGCTGCATAAAATTGTACCAAATGAATTTAATTTGCTGCTTCCAGGTATCAGAGTCCTTGATCTGGTGTGTCAAAATCTAACCTCTTCACCCCTCTTCTCAGGAATGTTCCTGTGGTACGGAAGAGGTGGTAGGATGTTGGGAGAGCTGCAGAAAGACTGATGATCTTCTGTCTCAGCCAGACACAACTAGCACAGTCTGTCTCAGTCAGATGCAGCAAGACCCAGATCTACCTGCAAGGTGCTACGTAGCCTCAGCTGACCTTGTAGTAAGCAGTTTCTCTTGACATGGGATGGATTTGATGAGTTTAATAGTATGTGACCTACCCTTAAGAATAAGTCACTTGTATGTTTTAACTTAAGACATGAGATGCAGGCATCAGCTGGAGGAGTGATCTCCTGCCAGAAGGATTGCTTGGGCACTGGATGGGCCATGGTTGTGCTGTGCTTGCTCTGGAGTTATTAGTGGTTTGGATTCAATTGATGAATTGCCCCTTCTGCGAGCACTTGTGAGCCCAGCAATAAGCTTCATCAGCCATGTACAGCTCATAAACTGTTAGGCTTCTTGCTCTTTTTTTTTTTGGCTTTTAAGTTCTTATCATTTGAATTGCAAGAGTGCTTAGCGGGCCTGAACTGCCACATATAAAAGGCCAGTCCCTTCCCCAAGACAATGTGCAGTTTAAGCAGAGAAAAGATGGGGAAAAGGAGGCATAACTTATCCACAGTATATGAGTACACTGCAAAGAAAGTAACTAAGGAATTAATGGTGGGATTTGTGAAGGGCCTGGTGGAGTTCTTGGCTTTGTGGTGCCAGAAGGAGTTAGACAGCGAAGAGATCACAGAGAGTATAATTTCCATGTACGGATAGAGATTTCAGTCTTCTTCGGGCAGCTCCTGTGTAGGAACCTGGAAGCCACACAGTGCATCTGTGCACCGCATAAGATAATTGAATTATTAATAGAAGTGAAGACCTCAGGAGTTGAACCCAGGTTGCATATCCTATTGAGATCCTTCCAAGGGCTTCTTCATTTTTGGGATTAATTGAAGACATGCACTTTTCTCCCATTTTGCTTCAGCTTTCCTTTTTCTTTTTTTTTTGCTTTCCTTTTTTTTGGAGTTTTTTTTCTTCCTTATTCTGTGTGGTATTTTATGGCTCAGGTGAAATGAAATTTTCGTGCTATTCCCTTTCTTTACCAGAAAGTCAGTCCATTTTCTTACAGTTCAGCTGTAAGATGTCATGTAGGTCAGTAATATTTCAAGATTTTAATTGTCAGTTAGTATGTTTAAATTGCAAAGGGAAATTTTTAGCTGAATTAATGACCAGTGGCACTATTAATGCTAAATGAGTCCATCAAGATCATGTTATTATCATAAATGCCAGGAATTAAACATGATTAGGCCATTAATTTGCAGGTGCTACTATGTTTAATATTTATTGCTGTTGATTGAAAGGGATGCTGCTAGGGCTGGCAGGTGAAAAGCTTGATCTCTAATTGTTGTTAATCTGTTCACAGATGTTTGACAAATTCCTGAAGACAGAGTTTGAGTGCACACATGATTTTTTTCTTTTTTAAGATCTCAAGTAGTGGCAATGACAAAACCAAAACAGTCTAGCACCAACTTTGAACAAATGCTTTGACTTACAGTTCAGTTAGCAAGTTACTTGTTCTTGTGGTTTTGGCTGAGGTAAGAGTTAACTTCTTTCCCAGTAGCTGGCTTAGTGCCATGTTTTGGTTTAGGATGAAAAGAATGTTGATAACATTATTATGAGCAGTGCTTACACTAATTTAGGGGCTTTCAGCTTCTCACACTGCTCTACTAGTGAAGAGGCTGGGAGTGCAGCAGATGGGAGGAGGCACAGCCAAGACAGCTGACCCCAGCTGACCAAAGGGATATTCCATACCACAGAACAGCATGCTGAACGAAACAACTCGGAGGGGGTGGAACTGGTCAAGGTAGGGTGGCAGCCCACTGCCTGGGGACTAGCTGGGCATCGGTCAGTGGGTGGCGAGCAACCGCATTGTACATCTCTTGTTCTGTGTACTCTTTTATTATCATTGTTTTTCCTTCCTTTTCTGTCATGTTAAACTGTCTTTAGCTAAACCTATGAGTTTTATCTTCCCCCCTCCCTGCCCTGAATCTCTCCCCCATCCCACTGCAGGGGAGTGAGTGGACAGCTTGTGTAGTGTTTAGCTGCCTGGTGGTTAAACAACAACAGTTCCCTTCACTGAATACTTGTATAATAATCTTATGTTTGCATGTTTGGGTTGTGACCTTTATATATTGGGGATTGTGATTATTTTGCTTTGTTATATAAAGTGTAGCAGTGTTAAACCAGGCATAAAGCCTATTTGAAGTTTCATATATGCTCTGTCTAGGACTCATTGAGTGACACTTGAAAACATGCTTGCATTGTAGCTCCAGGGATTACTTTTTGTAATAAACTTTAAATGCTTTTGCAATATATGTCTAGGGTATTGCAGAAAGGAATTGTCCTGACTTCCTCTTGCCTGTGGCTGTTTTCTCACTGTTTTCTTTATGCCAGATTTAGGTTTTTTCTCCCCAGAGTTTTCAGCTTTGCAGTTGATTCTGTATGATGGTGTCAGTGTGAGAAAGGAGACAGGTGAGGAGCTGGTAAGTGGAGGGGAGTGTGAGTCAGGTTGCCTTTCAGCAGCAACCTATACGTTGGTTAAAGTGACCATGTAACAGCCTCAGACCCAGGCTCTTCTGGTTGTGTCTCTGTGCTCTTAGCTGTATCAAAGAACAACTGAGCTTGTTGGAGTATGTGGTATGTTGGTTGTTTAGATGATTGAGTTTGTACCAGCAAACTAGTGTGACAAACCAGCATTGGAGGCAGAGTAAGTAGTAAGTGTGGTTGTCTGCTCTGAGGCTGAACCTTGAGCCAATATGAATGTATCAATATACCTGTATTATCTGATGATTATAATGATTATAATGATGAGAACCCATGCCTCACAGGTGAGAAAATCTGCAGTGAAGACTAGGATGTACAAATATCATAGCTTGTGGCTGAGGGAGATATAAACTAACCCACAAGGTGAAAAGGTACGGTGCCTTGTGTAAAGGAGTAATGTTTTTTCCTGATACTGATCTTCTGTGTAGTACCTGTAACAAAAAAGAGATTTTAATAATGTGTATGTATACACATGAGCACTCACAGTAGCAGTTCACATTTCCACACTGAGGTGCCTGCTTCCTTCACTGCTTTGCATGGAGTAACTGAAGTACTGTGGACCTAGGACTGGTCTGTGTCAGAAGGTGGTCTCACTGGAGCGCGTTGCACACACATACAGAACAGATACCCTGTTATCCAGCGAATGTCTTTAATTGCTGGACATCCAGAACTTCTCCTGAAGTGAATGTTTTATTCAGTTGAAAACCTTTCTGGTATTTCTGAGCAGGGTTAGCTCTGCTTGGAAGGAGGTGCTGATAACTAATGTAAAAGGCTTGGAAAGTATGCTGTAATGCACCTAAAGGGGGAGCAAAGCTGAAGCTGCATGGGTATTGTCACAGAATTGGCCTGGCCACCTTGAGAGCTGGTCTGAAGTCTCCTTAGCTTTGATAGATGTAGAGGGAAGATGTTATCCTAGGCATGAGCTCCTCTAATCTATGGGTATTCAACAGAAAAATGTCACTTGGTGGCTATGCTGTATAATACGTGCCTGATCCTGACTGCAGGGCTTGCAGATATGCTTACAATGCAAGAGGAATCAGAGGAGCCACCCACAGAAATGAAATGCTTTCAGGAGATAAAGGCTATTAAACTGCTTGAAAAGACCAGTTGGGTCTCTAGAGGGTGAAAAGCCAATTTTGACCTTATGGAAACTTTACTTGCTGATCTTACAAAGGAGGTGTTAGCAGAAGGGAGAGATAAATCTATAATGGAGTTACTTTCTGCCTTACAAAATGTGCCCAGTAGCAAGATCCACAAAAGTTGCATGCTCCTTGAAAAGAAAATGAGAACTAGAGGGTAAAGCACACTTTCTTCTCTTCCCCAGTGGCCACTCCCTTTGTGGAATCCAGCTCTTCACAACCACACTGTTCAGTACTCCCTTGCATTGCAATGGGACTATCCTACAGTATGTGATGGTGATTGCATTTGTGATGAAGGGGGAGGGCAAATACTTTGCTGAGTTGATTATAATATTTACTATCCCTGTTGGAGTAGTATAAATGTATTACTCTAACTTCTTGTAGAAGTACAAACTATACCAGTATCAGGCATTCTTATTCTGGGATAATAACTGTGGTGACTATGAACTGGAAAGCTTTTTATGTGAACTGTTATTTTTCAGTAATTGCAATGCTTCCACCAGGGCAAACTGCCTACCTGATTAAAATCTGCTTATTTCTTATCTGAGGGGAAGTACTGCAATATATTTGCTCTTGTTAAACTAGTGTCTTTATTTAAACATATTGATGCTCTTCTGAAAGGACTATTTCTGACACCATTGCAACCTTTTGTTTCATTCCTCTAACTCTTCTTATTGAGGAGAATTTTTTTTGTGCATCTTTACTGGCACAGTGGTTAGATGGATGTGACTAATAGGGTAAGGGAAGTGTTTGCTCATAAAATATCCTTGTTACTCAATAAATTGGCCAAAACAATGCTCACTTTTGTATTAATTTCCTGACAGATGCAGCTGACCAGTATAAATATTGTTCCATTTAGCATGTAGGAGATGAGAGGAACTTTATGAATTTGGTTTTTATGTTCTTTCTGTCTTTGCTCTGGCTTTTAAACTGGAGTTGTTGACATAAGGGTAGCACTGAGACATGTGAAGTGTCTCCAGTTGGTGACTCAGGGTGTATATGTGTGTACTGGTACTCTTAACAAAGCCTCTGACCAAGGGAAAGACTCTGAAGCAGTACATTGTGTTTTTTTTAACATGATGCAGTAAATGCCAAGTGGGAGGTTATTGAAATTGTCCTTAAATTTGGTAATTTGGTAACCTCATTCCCAGTTTAAAAGTGTGTCATAGTCTCTGCAAAAGTTTATATGTAAATTATGGCCAGGTAGACCTGCTGAGAGGCTCCTGGGTAGGGAGATGAAGAATATACTACACTGCCTGGCTAGTTCAGAGTACAGAGTGGGGTGGCTTTTGCATACCATGGCAAAAGCTTGGCTGGTAAAGCAGATTCCTTAAACTTTACTTTCTTGCAGGTGCAAGAGTAAAGGGATCAGAGCTGTAATTAGAATCAATTTCTCTTCCTTGTAGTGTGCTGTCTTGCAACCGTAGCTTTATAGCACAGGATTTATGCCTTTACAGTATCTGTTGCTACCACAGTGGGGATTAGGGAGCAGAGGCATGAGCATTGCGCTAGTCTTGTGAAGTTGTTTTAGTGCTATCAGAGAACAAAATGGGAAGAGCTGTCCTGAGTCCTCCTGCTGTGTTCCATCAGCGTTATAACAAAGTGGCAGTGGGCTTCAGTCTCCTGTTTTTTTCTTGCTTGTTTGATTCTTCTGCTCAAAAAGGCATCAGGCCTGGGGTTTGTCCAAATAACTTCCACAAGGGGATAAATGCAGGGCTTTTTCAGCTTGTTTTGCTGTATTCTTTTTCCACTCACGCGTCTCCCTTCCATGGTTGGTTGTTTTTTTTAATTCTTCTTCCCCACAGCCTGTAGACTGTTTATTTTATCTTGCAGACACAGTTGAAGGCATTTCCAAGAGGAATTATTGGGTTTGCAGGGATTATTTTCACTAGTCCTCTTTCTTGTATGTGCCTAAGGTTCCATATATTGATATACATTCAAGTCTATTAATTCAGAAGACAGAGTCAGGCAAAGAGGTCAGGGACACCGCTGAGGTGTTTTTGTGAGGGAATTTCTTATGTTGCTCCAGAGAACTGTTACCATCAGTATGAACAGGACATACCTTATTTGTTGCAGGTAGATCTGTAATTGGCTGTGTGTGTGACATTTACTTGTGCATTTGAGTCATGAAGTCCGGGAAAATATCATCACTTCTCAGGTGAAGGGGAATGAGGGAAAAATAACCTGTCAGTAGCCAAAGTCCTTCCTGACCTCTAATGGTAAGAAGTGACTGGACACCTTGGCCTGAAAACCTGTAAATGAGGCAAATTGTTTCTCTTTTCTTCCAGCCTCCCTGTTTAAATCTACCCCCACCTCTCTGCCCAGAGGCAGGGGCAGTACATGTTGTGCAAATGTAACCCAGGTGAAAGAGCCCAGGCTGTCCTGTCCTGTCCTGTCTGCTCTCCTGTACTGGCTTGTTTGCTCTCTTATGCCAACTGGTTTGCAGTAAGTACAGTAGCAAGGTCATGGTACATTAAGTACGTTAGGTGCAGAGATGGAGTGATGCTTTGAGGCCTGTAAAGAGGTATTTGTGTAGAGAGGCATAAGGAAGTATCTTTAAATATTTAGAGTTTGAGACATTTCAGAAAGTTTAGGGAAATTGTTTTTTGTTCTGTCCTTATGATTTCAGGCTGTGCCTTTGTGTGCCTTTTAAAAGTGAGAGAAATGCAACACTATAAAGTCAGAAAGGAGAACTGGGTGGTGAATGGAGGAGGGAGGGAGGATGTCAAGCTTGGCTTTGGCAATGAGAAGGAGATGAAAGTGGTTTTGAGTTTACTTTCACTGAAAGCAGTACATGTGAATTTGTCTTAGCAAAACCTTTATGCTGTGTTGCTGCTTTGTAAATGCTGGCAAGTAACTCTTAGGCTGTACAGGGTGCTGATCTATAGACGGTATTTTCCTCGTAAAGGACATGTCCAATGCTGGCTGTATTTGAAGGCATATGATAGAATTTTGAAAAGCTACGTACAGCAGCTGTCACAAATTACTGTAATATCCTGCTGCTTAGGATAACTGATGAGTGTGTCAGTTCCGTGGATATGTTGAGCCAGATCATCAGTCAGTATTAACTGGCCTTGCTTCATGGATCTGGGTAGAGTGTCATGCATTTCACCCCACCTGAGGACCTGTGTCCTAGGCAAGCACAGAAGGGCTGTGGGGGGCTGAGGGGAAACCTGAGGACCCTGGTAGCTTTGTTAACGTATCAAACTGGCACAGGTGCATCTTTAGGGTAATCTGTGCTTTCTTTGCTGGGAAGGAGCTTCCAAATTGTTTGAGTCCCATCCTCCTCTCTTTCTCCTTAGTGGTTGAATCTCCTTTCAGGTGGAGGGCTGCAGGGTGGACACAGCTATGTATATGTTTGTGTGGTTAAGAAATATCACCAGTTCCTTGTATCAGGAACTGTCATGTAGTTGTAGGCTTCTTAATAATATTTTCAGAAAAGTGGAAGTGAAGTGGAAGAGGTAATGGTTGATAAGAGTGATCTACTTTGTGAGATCAAGGTGTAGAAAAGAGATAGTGTAGAACTGCTGGCTGCGTTTGCACTGACAGCAGATGAAATTGGCTTACTGTTTGGAATATTCTGGTATTGGCATAGGGAAAGCACAGACCATGTACAAGAAACTTTTATTTCTCAGTTTACGTGGTGTTTCTTAAGCCTCTCTCATGCTCTGTAGAACATGAGCAAATTTTATCAGCTTATACTCCACAGCCTGCCCATAAAGACGAATTATTTCCTTCTAGCCAGTTCCAGACTTTGCTTGACTTCCTGTGGCTGACTTTCGGCTCTTGTTCCCATCCAGCTGTGAGGTATCGTCCCTCTGCCTTATTCTCCCGTGTACTACCTAAAGTTAAAGAAGACCAGAAGCAAGAGGATGTTATCTTCACAGCAGGAGTTTAGTTATACCTTTAGTGTTTCAAAGTTTTGATACAGCCGCAGCATATTTCTTAAGTATAGTCTTACTGTAGGTAGCAACAGCAGCAGTTCTCATAGTTGAAAATTAAATGTGTGCTTTGGTTGGCCACCTACTCAAGGCAGGGACCAGCTAACTCATAGACTTCAGACAACCCTGGTGCATCAGTGATGCTTACAGTGCTGTATGAGTAGGTGTTACTGTAAGCAGCCTGCTTGCTTTTGGGTTCTGGATTGGGGGTGTTTTGTCTTTATTAGAGTAGTGCATGCTAGTTGTAATAGATGGGCATCTGCCAAGCATTGTGTTTGCAAGAGAGTAGAGCACTAGCTGTACAAAGTGAATAACAGCATGCATATGAAGCGTAAGCTAGAGAGTGGTTTTAGACTGTGCCAGGCTGAAGATGAGACAGCAGAGCAAAGGCAGATGGCAGAAACTGCTGGGGAGAGGTAAAGATAGACATTACGGTTGTTATTGACTTGGGTCCCTAGTATGGTTCTAACGAGAAGTATGCTGGTTAGCCATAATGCTGTTAGAATACTAGTGGCCAGTAAACAGCTGTTATCTCTGCAAATTTAGTCTCCACGTGTAGCATTTCATCTACTTGACCAACTCTTTTGTTATAGCAGAAAACTACAAGACAGAAGGACAATCAAAGTGAAATGGTTTAAATTAGGATTTTCCTGGAGATAGATGATTTTTGTCTTCTATATATTTTTAAAGCTTGAAGATGGACTTTCTCTTTTGTCAGGCTTCTGTGGAGTTTTGCATTTTCTTTTTCATGATTTTATGCATATATGTATCTTTTTCCTGTTTCCCCCCATTTTTTAAAGTGTACACAGGTAATCAGTTGTATGCTGTACTGCTCAGTTTGCCCCAAGCAACACCAGAAATTTCCTGAGCTAGATGTAGCAAATAGGTATTGAGGGATGATTTCTGCTGTCAAAGGGCAGATTTTGGTCTCAAGACGTATCAATTAGTCAGCATGTTCTCTGTATTATGTGTGAGAACTGAGGGGCAGAGAAGTGAAGGCTCAAGTCCTGTTGGTAGGACTTTGCCTGTAGAAGAGAAATTGGGAGAGGAGATAATAAACTGCATCTGCTGTTGAGTTGCTTTAACCAATACGGCTTGATGTGGCTTTACTGTAACTTCCAAAAACTTCTAAATAATTTAAAGGTGTTGATTCTGAAGCCATTTGGGGTCTCTCAGCTGATTGCAAAATCCTAAAAAATATTTGCAATGGTTTAAGCTAACCTTCATTTCTGCACAAGCAAGTGCAGAAGGCTACATCGATTTTTCATGAGATGCGTTGGGTTATCCTGAAGCCTCGTGGAGCTAGGTGGTCCCATTAAACAGGTTTCTTAAAACTTTTTCTGGAGGGAAGGTGTTTTAAGTACCAGCAATGTGTATAGTTGTTTAGTATCTTTGGTATCGATACCTAGTATCTAGGTACTGGTTTAGATACTTTCTAAACTTTGCAGATAAGTGTGAGTTGAGAACTGGTATTGATTCTGTCTGAAAGGTGGTAATTTGACTCCTGTTTAGACCACAAATGCATTTTCAATGTATTCTGTGCAGTTATCCTGTAATGGGCCTCTCACCTCATCACTGGGACTGTATGCTTGAGAGAGCTAGCCAGAGCATCCGAATTTTTGCGGAGCTTAAGAAGATTAGGGCAGCAGGTTGTGAAGTCCTGGGGATGCTCTCTGACAAGAATGGGGGGGGGGGGGGGATGTCTGAAAGGGTTTGGCTGGAAACAAACTGAGTGTAAGTGCTTACCCCAGATAGAAGAGGACTTGGGCCTATGAGTCTGTGGAGAAATCCAGTGGTTAAGACTGTCAGAAAGTTCCTTAGAGCAACGCTTGTCAAAGTAAAGAACTCTTTGGACAATGTGAATGCTGCTATCCTGGCCCAGATACATCTGAGTTGTGCTTTACTTCACCCACTTAGTGCTCACACCATATTGCCAAACATTAGTGCTCTTAAATTACTGCACAGCAGCTCTTCAGTTGCCACAAAGTGCCTGCCATGGCTGCAGTGATTCTGGGCCAGCAGCAGTGTTATTTTCTAATAGCTGGCTGAGGTGCTCACAGCCAATGTTACACTGCTCTGCCAGCGCCGAGGCTTATGGCCAGATGGAAGATCAGAGCAGAGTAATTTGCTACAACCCGACATGGAAAAATTACTTGATTTAAGAGAGCAAAAAATCTAGTCTTTCCTCAGAATTGGAATGTGTTGTTTTAACTCTGTGAAATTACCACAAAGGGCAAAGATAGGATAGGTGTGTCTTCCCCCCTGGAAATACTGTGTATTACATAAAACTTGTATGAGGTAGTTTACTGCCTCAGAGATTTTCTGTGAGCAAAACAAATGTCTTGGTGTATTGACAGCAACAAAACTAACGTAACAGTAATTTTCAGTCGCTAGCTTAAAAGGAAAAGCTGGAAAGCTTTAAAGGAGAAGGGGGTGTGTGAAGTGACTGTTTTTCAGACGTTACAGCGCTAGAGAACTCAGTGCTGTGTCCTGAAGTGCTTCACCTGACTAATTCAGTTGGAAATAAAAGACATGTAAACTGTTGTTGTTACTACCAAAATTTCCTTTGCCTACACTGGCTGTTTTTCCTGTCTGCCTTGCTCCTCCACAGATGCTCCTGAGTGTTTGCTCATTTACCTGGCTGTTGCTCCCTATGGAGCTGGGTGCTCACTGGGAGCATGGGAGGTACTTGGTTCATCTCCCAGCTCAGCAGCAGACTCCTTGGGAAGGTAACTTCCATCTTCCTGCATGATGTCAAGTGTTGTGGATGATCTCAGGGCAACTTGAAGTGTTGCTGTGATTCAGTGTCATGCCGTGATAATTAGGTGGGTCTCTGAAAGAGTTTGGTGCGACTCTGGACCTAGCTAGTAAACCATCAGTTGGCTCAGGCAGTGCTGCATTACCCTTGCCAGAGAGAGCTTAGAGAGCAGGGAATATTCTGCTGGTGTTGCCTTCATCATAGTGTCTTGGGTCCATGCCCATCGCAGCATGGGAAGGATAGTGCTCATAAAGATGACAGAGGGACAATTGTATGCAATATTGTGATATATAAGAGATGTGTCAGCTCTTTGGGAACTGGAGTAACTCCTTTAGAAAATACCTACGATCTCTGCTTCAAGGCTTACAGTGAGAAACAATTGGCTGTGTCCATAGAGAATATGTTTCAGGAGCAAGGTACCTGTTGTATTTTAAATATACTTTATGTTTCCCAAAGCCCTGGAATGGTTTTGTGTTCAGAATCACTGGGGAAGTATTGGAATCAATGCAGTGCTATGTCTAAATCAACTTTGTGTGTATAATTGTAGATATGAAATTAAATATATTCTCTGAAAAGAAACCTCTTCAATGGTAAGTTTGAAATAATGACAAATCTGATAAAAATTTCAACTTTCCCTGACCATTTAATAGCACTTAAATGAAAGAGTATTTACCAGTGGAGGTTTGGCTAGGGCTTTAAAGGAAAATGAAAGTGCTCTAACCACAGGAAATCAATGGCTTAATTGCCTGGAAAAAAGAGTTCACTGCTGTGCCAGGATAACCAGTGAGAGCAATAGCCTATTCTGCAGGTGTAGGGAGAATATTTGTCCTTTAAGTTTTACAACAATATCAGTTCCATGACAGATGACTTGTGAAATTGTGAGACTGATTGAGAGTTGAGAATTCCCTGTAGCTTGGGCTGGGGAGGGATTGAAGAAAGACTAAATTAAGGGTGGTGAATTGTTCTCTTTACTCTGGTAGAACCAGTCAATGTACTTTCTTTCACTACAGACTATACTATTTCACAAACAATTTTAAATGTAAGGTTTGTTAAATCCACTTTCTTCTCTCAGTAAGCCATCGAGTTTGGGGCACTTTAGGTAGCAAATAAATGCTGATTCTGCAGATTTTAACTGGGTTTCCGATTTCCTTCAAGGACAGCTTGACATAAAGTAAAAGTTAAACAGAAAAAACACAACAAAACAAAAGAAGAAGCAAGCAAACAAAGCCCACTCCAACTTCAGTAAAAAGGAAAACCATCGTGTATTCATCTAAAAATGGCAAAAATTAAAGATTGAATAAATGTCTAATTTATTATGTAAGTGCTTAGTTGAATGAATGATGATGTATCTTTGGCAACTTTGCATGCTGAACTTTAGTGTATCATCGGTAGCTTCACATAGTTCCTAAGCAGGGAGAATCAGTCCTTTTTCAGGCATGACAGCTAAAAATAGAAACCAAGTTTAAAGCTGTTGAGCTTAATCAAGGTTTCATATTTCAGACTTCTAATCACTTTGATTCAGTTACAACTGTTGAAACCATTAAAATATTTGTGCATTTTGTAATAGTGTCTGAATTATGAGTGAATGGTCAGAACGAGACAGCCCCTGCTGCCTGGCAGGCATAGAAGGGTGTTGTGAGAGCTACTCCTGTGCCCCCTGGTGAGATATAGCATGTCCCACCTAGAACCTCTGCTTGTTTCTGTGATGTCTGAAGTTTTGGTGGCTCTGTGCCAAAGGTGACTGTTTGAGCTGGTTCTGTTATCTCTAGTTGCATGTTCGGTGCTGGGTATTGGCATTGCTCTTTAGCCTGACTTGTGCAAGAGTTAACTGATGTTGCAGGCATATGGTTGTCAGGGTTAATGTTGATGTAATGAAGATGAGATCAGTATAGAGTTCAGGAAAACCTAAAATAGGAGTGGGAAGGGAGTAACTATTGATATTGTCCAATGATTGTTTTGTTTTTTAAATATATATATATGTATAAAAACATAGCAGAATCCACAAGGGATTCAAGTATTGAAGCTTGTGCAGATATTAGCTGGAGGTGGCTTATCTGGCAGATTTGCTAGGTTTTGGTAGAGTTGTAGCCTTTTCTGTGGGTAGGGAGACATCTTGTATCAAGCAATAGGAATTGAGAATTCAAATAAATAGAATGATTGCAAATTGTCAAGTGGAGGTTTTTTTGAAGAGAGAGCATGTGGGCAAGAAATACAATGTAACCTTAATTTAAAACCCCCAAAATATAGGGGTGGGTGGTGGTACAGACATGAAACTTGCTGACATTTCTTTTTGGTATTTTTCTCTTAAAAGCAAGAGTAAGCAGTGTTCATATCTGCTTTAAAATATATTTTCAACAGCCTTGTGTGTTTATGTGTGCATCAGGAATTTCTGTGTGTTCCCTTCAATATAGGGAAGTTGTGAGTAGTTCTACATGTGTGTGTCCTGCATGCCCTTGTGACATCAGGCACGATTTATCTGCGATCTGTCAGGGCAGTTCTCTGCTTCCTGCTGTCCCTGGTAATGTCTGGCCCTGGGTAGCAATGTGGGCACTAGCAAACAGAGGTCACTTTGTAATGCCTCGTGGGAAGACTCATGCAGCAAAGTCTTTCCTCCTTTTCAGGGTTACCATCAAATGCCTTTGATCATGTCTCTGTTGATAATGGTTTTGCTTCTTGGAATTACTGCCCAAATGGGTGCAGCTTTAGTGTCCTTATTACGTTGTGGGTCTTGCCTCAAAATAGGAGGGGGTGAAGCTATTTTCTGGCTTAAAGGGAAGGACAAGAAATAACTGTTGACTGGGCTCAGAAGGATGAAAACTGAGGCAATATTAGCACATCATAGTCCTATCTCCTAACTTCCAAGTTCACTCTTTGCCTTTGAACACTCCAGTAAGTCTCACCTCTGTGCCCATCAAGATCATGGAACAGATCCTCTCTGAAAAAAAAAGAGGTGATTTGTGACAGCCAACATGGCTTCACTAGGGGCAAATTGTGCCTGACAAATCTGTTGGCCTTTTACAGGACAGTGGGATTGGGTGTACCCTCAGCAAGTTTGCTGTTGAACTCAAGCTGAGCGGTGTGGGGGCTTAAATGAGGGATGAGGAACTCTTTATCAGGGAGTGATGACAGGTAATGGTTTTAAACTGGCAGAGGGTAGATTTAGATTTAGATATTAGGAAGAAACTCTATACTGTGCAGGTGGTGAGACAGTGGTGCAGGTTGCCCTGAGAAACTGTGGCTGCCCCGTGCATAGGAGTGTTCAAATCCAAGCAGAATGGGGCTTTGAGCAACCTGGTCTAGTGGCAGGGGTTGGAACTAGATGATCTTTAAAGTCTCTTCCAATCCAAACTGTTCTGTGATTCTGTGAAGCAGCAGTAATCTCTAGGCAGTGGCTGGGCACTGAGATGTCCTGCATCTAGAAACCAGATTCCTTCATCAATTTGCAGAATAATATAAGCCCCAAGAAACAGCCATCCTGGGTCACAGCAGAAACTCACCTGGATCTGTCTCTGACAGCAGTGCCCAGGGAAGAATGCAGGAGTGGGGGAAGCAAGTACAGGTGTTTCAAGGCGGGAAAATCAGAAAGCAGGACTCCTGTCTAGCGCAGGGTGTCCAAGCTGAGCTGTCTGTGACAGGTCTTTAATCAACCAGTTTGAATTTGGGCATTAGGATCAGTCGGTCATTTGCCGAGGTGAGCAGCTCCGCAGAGGACACCTACAGCACCGGGGCGCGGGCAAGTGGCAGCATCCAGGACCCTGCTCCTGAAGGACAGGCACCACGAAGAAGCCCCGGGCCCCGCCGGGCCTTGCCCAGGCCCACAGTGACCAAAACCCAGGGAGCGCGAGCAACTGAGCGCGGGAGGCGGCCTTGGTCCCTGAGGAGGTGCGCAGGGGTGGCAGGCTCTCGGTGGGGGTGGTCTGTGGTGGGCAGAGGGCCCTCAAAAGCGTGTAGTGTCTGGCTGCAGTGAGTGCCAGCGCCTGTGGGTGGTGTGGGGTGGTGGTTGTGTAACATGGGCCCAGGGTGACAGTTCGCTCTGCACGGTGGCAGGGCTATGGGGAGAGGTGGAATGGCTAGTTCAGAACTCAGGGGAATCTGAGGAGGATGTTGACTGGTGGAGCTGTTCTCTGCCACCCCTGTGAGAAGCAAGTCAGCCATCTAAAACAAAGGGACTTAAGAATCCCCTACCCTCTTTGCCACCAGGCAGATGGAGAGGCCCTGGGAGACAGGGGAGTTTGGAAGCAGGTTACTCCTTGGAGTAGGTGGCGTATTTGCCCCCAACTTATGTCACCTTCCCAAGTACAGCAGATTGGAGGCCCTGGTATTTGAGGATCAGGAAAATGAGGAAAATGCTGAAGTGGACAGGGGATCATCCAGGTTAGAAGAGTCGCCATGGAAGAGTCAGAGAGTTGTATTGTGATCAGCTCTACTAGGAAAAGAGTGTCTGTGATTAGTGATTCCATCCTGAGGGGAATAGAGGGCCCCATATATCCACTTGACCTGACTCACAGGGCAGTCTGCTGCCTCCTGGGGGCCAGGGTGAAGGATGTCACTAGAAAACTCACTTCTCTGGTACAGCCCTGTGACTGCCATCTTCTATTAGTCCTGCAGGTGGGCAATGAGGAAATCTCTTCAACAGGAAGCCTGAAGAGACTCAAGGACTTCAGGGCTTTGGGATGACTGGTCCAGGGTTCAGGAGCCCAAGTAGACTTCTCGTCCCTCTTGCCAGTCACAAACAATGGCAATGATAGTGTCAGAAAAATCTTGCACATTCATTTCTGGCTTTGGGACTGTTGTCAGCATCAGAACTTTGGGGTTTTTTGACCATGGGGGAGTCTGTATGGCACCAGGCCTGCTGATGACCCACAGGCTATGCTTGTCCCAAAGAGGAAAAACAATTCCAGCCCAGGAGCTAGCAGAGCTCATAGGCAGGGCTTTAAAACTAGATTCAAAAAGGGAAGAGGATTAAATCAGGTTCACTAGAAATGAGCCAGGGAGTAGCTTGCTGCTGTTGGAGGCCACATCCACAGGGCAAGTTAAATGCATCTATGCCAGTGTCCACAGCATGACCAACAAACAGGAGGAGCTTGAAGCCATTGTGCAGCAGGAAAATTGTGACACAGTCACCATCACAGAAACATGGCAGAATGATTTGTGTGATTGGAGCGCTGCAACGGATGGCTAAAGGCTTTTCAGAAGGATAGGTAAGGAAAAAGAGGTATCGAGGCTATGTTGTATGTCAAGGAGTGCATTGACTGCCTTGAACTCAATGTTGTGGGTGAGCGAGCTGAATGTTTGTGGGTGGAGAACAGGGGGAAACCCAACCAAGCAGATAGGAGTCTGTTATAGACCACCTACCCAGGATGAAGCTACAGATGAAGGAGGATGGAGAGGGGAGGTGGCTGGTCTCTTTTCCCAAGTAACAAGTGATAGGACAAGAGGAAACGGCCTCAAGATATACATGGGGAGGTTTAGATTGGATATTAGGAAGAATTTCTTCACTGCAAGGGTCATGAGGCATTGCAATAGGCTGCCCAGGGAAGTGGTGGAATCGCCACAGTATTCGAAAAACGTGTAGATGAGTCGCTTGGTGATATGGCTTAGTGATGGTCTTGGCAGTCCTGGGATAAAGGTTGGACTTGATCTTAAAGATATTTTCGAATCTAGTTGATTCTATGATTCCACTTCACCCTCTCTTGCTAAGTTGTAGTTTGCCCCCTTAAGAACCTTTGAAGTTAGCCTGAAAAAAATATCTAAACAGTTGGGATGTGTCAGAGACTTCTCTTGAGATGGACTCCAGGTCATTGCATGCCAGAGAGCCAGGAAGTATTTGATGCAAGCCAGGACAGAAAGATTAAACACATGTTTCTGGTCTCTGGAGCATGATGTCTTCTGTAGCTGGGTTTGAGGGGAGCCTTGTAGTACTAATTGGAGTTACCCTGCAGCTGACAGTCTTGTTGTTATTCAAGTTAATGCTTAGAGGCCCTGTTGTGCTCAGCAACACATGAAAAATAAACAACATCTTTAAAAGATGGTCCCTGGTCAAAAGAAGAGACAAAAGAAACCTGACAAGGAAAGTGGGGCACAAGCAGACAAAATGTTTTGCCTGGGGTTATAGTTCGTTTGCAGTTCAATTGTGGAGAGGGAGATGGAGCTTTGGTCTCTGCTTGTGGTGCTGGTGCCGCCTTTGTTTAAACTGTGCTTTCCTGGGCTCCCGTGTTAGACAAGTCAAGGCAAATCTGTGCAACGGCCACAGTACTCAAAGAGGAGGATTTTTGGTGTCTTCTGAGCTTGAAGAGTAGATTTAGATGTAGCCTATTGAGATCACATCCTCTCACCAGTGTAATGCTGCCACTTCTGATGACAGTGACAGCCTTTGTTTCAGGGGGCAGGACTGCAGTCTGAATAGTGATGTATGACTTAAGTATCGTTGATGCTGTTTAACAGGCCTGATGAAGATACAGTGGTATTGGGTTATACACCGCTGCGCAGGCTCACTGGAGGCAGTGTTGCGTGTATGCTTCTGCATCTACTCTGCTTTGTTTCTTGTGCTGGTTGTCATCTGTGCTGAAAGCATGTTTGACTGCAGTGTAAGATGTGACTTCAGATACATGCTTCCTCCTGCATTCCTACATAATTAAGAGATGAAATGCATTCCTGTGCGTCTGTGCTTGTGTTTATGGTACTGTACTCTCTAGGGATGCAAATGAAGGGTGAGACTGGGTCAGTCCAGTAGTCTGTCTAGCTTGTTTTCTTTTTTGCAATAGCCAAGAACACCTGCTGAACCAGCCAACACCAATCCACAAAAGTCAAGGGAAAAGAAGGATTCATTTGCATTGTTATTACTAAGGCTTCTAGCTTGTTCTTGCTTTATGATTGAATTTGTGTTTCTAGGAAGAATCTTTGCTGTTATGAGTCACTCTGGCTTAAAAGAAGGATTTCACTTTCAGCTGCCTTTTGCCTTAAAAGGTGATGTTGCTTCTGGTATTTGTCAAGTTAGGAGGAAAAAAAATCTAAAAATCATCAGGCAGCTCTCTTCTCAATAAACACTTGATATCTACCTCCTTAATTCTTTGTTTTAGAAAAATGAAAATAAAGCTATGTTTAGGGAGTGCATTGCTAATTCTTCTTTGGGGCCAGCTTGGTTTGTGTGGCAGTACAATCTCGGACAGCAACACTCCTGCACCTAACAGGGATGTAGCCTGCTTTCTGTTGTGCTAGATCTCTAGAGCATCCGGAAATTAGCGTCGTTAAACACCTAAGCAAAAACTATGAGTTACTGTTTGACAAACCATGCACAGTGGCTTGCCCATGGAAAAAGGGTTGTTTTTTCAAAAGGGCTTGTCTACAGTGCAGACTTTACTGTTGCTTCTGTAGGTAGAACTAAACTGTTGGTTGATTATGCATTTGAGTATAGTTAGAACCTTGCTTTTCCCTGTGCAGCATCACTTCATGCAGTTTTGCAATTCCCAGCAGAAGGTGCTTTTCGTTTGCATGTATTTGTTGTATAAACTGCTCCCACCAGCGGAGCTTGCTGCTTTGGCATTTGTCAGTCATAGAAACTTGAATGATTAAAAGTATTTATTAATTTTACTCTCCTTTTGCAAGACCTTCTCCCTATACAGGAAACAAGCTTATTCTCTTTTCTGAATGCTTTCTGTGTACTGTTCCCTGGGAGCAGCAGAGTTTGTTCCTTGGGATGCTGGTGGAGCATAAATTACAGGATCCTGTTCTGTAGGCACTCTTTACCTGGGCTTTCCTCTGCATGCTGAGCATGCCTTAGTCTCTTTCCATTTTATGTTCATTCTCACTTCACTAGTTTGTGCGTGGATTCAATGAGAAGAAGTTACCTCTTTTAAATGTTATTTTTCCGATCTTCTTTTGTTGACCTGGATTTCATTTTAGTAACAAATTTCATTGAGGTTGAAAAGTGTGTGGGGTGGTACAGAGAGAAGAGGATTGTGAAGTAGGGAGTTGTAATCTTGCATTGAAAAATCTGTACCTGAAGTGACTTCTGATCACAAGCTGCCTGTTTTACTCATGAATCTCTTGGTTTCTGTCTTGCAGTGGTATTGCTGAAGCTGGCTGTTACTGCTGTGTGGGATCAAAAGCTACTTCCAGCTGCATCTTGTGTGTCAACTGCAAAACCACCAGTCAGAGTGAGTTTCTCCTACATGTACTCTGGTTTTGCTAGTGAGGATTTGTTAGCTGTTGTGTGTGATAAGAATCTTTTTTTCTATATATACTTTGTCAGTTCACGTACTACTGCAGAAAGATTTGATTTTCCAGTCCCAAGCTAAATGCATACATAACTTTCCCCACCCACCCCAAAAGCTCATACAGGAAGTTCAACACTGCAAACTCCTCTTTCTTAGCCACCTGTACACCTTGTGGAGGAATGATGACTGAAGACTGCGTGCTTTGATTGTGTGTTCTGGTTATTCATGCAATGGCCAAGATGAGAGTTTGTGAGAACAGCTTCAGAAAAAAAAAATTATATAAATAAAAGGAGGAAAGAAAATTATTGCTTGGGTACCGAAGATCAGGTTTCCCTACAGTTCTGAGTGCCAGAAGCAAACACATCATGCATGTGTGGCATCTAGTCACAGGCAATGCACGTGAAAGGGGAGGGTGTCTTGGTGCTGGAGTGTTCACAAGTCTGTTCCTAGATATCCTCTTAAAATGAGAGGTGGGAATTCTCTCAGCAGTGTGCCAGAACTAGCTAATTCAGAACTATTTCGATACCAAACGGAAACTCCGGAAAATCTTCATTCCCACAAACTCTTTTATTTTCTACTTAAAAGAAATACAGTGAAGAAAATACTTCCCTACCCCTACCAGCTGTCTGTGAATGTCCACATAACTTGCCTGTGATTCTTCTGTCAATAACTCATTAAAATACACTCAAATGATTTTAATATTTGTCATCCTTTAAAATGATGGCGTAAGAATTTCTTGCAGAGCTGTCTCTGGTTTTCAGACAGTTATTTAGCTGTCTTGGCTGGGAGAGCTGACTATGTGAGTCATGTATCTCCTGTGAGGAATCCCTCTGTAAGTCTAGAAGGGCAGGAACAAAGCTATGCATGTGCAAGTGTTTGCTTGGAGAAAAATTTGAAGACTCAATAAACAAAAAGTATTGGTAAGTGCTTAAGGGACACTTGTACAATTAAATGGCATCAAATGTTGACGTTGTGTAGGTTTGGGGTTATGGGGCTGGGCATAAGGAAGTAATTGTGCTAAGGTAAATGATTCTGCTAAGAACTAGTAACAATAGCAGGAGGAAGCAATGCTTTAAAAGGAAAAGATCCCAAAATCACTGTCGAAAGGTTATAGAAAAAGAATTGGACACAATGTGTGTTTCTAGCCCTTGTCAATATTGCAGATGCACAAATTATATATGACTTGTAAAGTAGGAGGGGTTGCTTCTAGTGTGCTGGTGTGTTTTGCCTGGAAGGCTAAAGCCAGGTTGCAGCATACAGAGAGAATAATACCTGTCAAAAATTGAATATTGAATGAAAGTAATAATTTTAATCAAAACTAGTTAAAAGTGAGGCTGAGTTGAAGGAAAAAACAACTGCTTAGCTGGAAGACTACTTCCAGTGCTACAGACGTTGCCTGAGACACATTTTATGTATTAGGAATATAGATCAAGGCCATGGTTTTACCGTGCATTACAACTGTTTTTCCTGATCACTGTGATCAAAATTTCTTGACTTTTAGAATTCCACTCCGTTCTCTGTGGCCCAGGTACAAAGTGCTTGGTGCTGGTGTGATGGGGAACTCCACAGCGTATGAAGTGGTTAGCTTGTCCCTTCTTTCTTCTGATTTGGCATTGTGCAGAAGTGACTCTTACAATTGCAAAAAAAGCTAAAAAGCTGTGGGGAGCTCAGTCTCTGTACTCTCCTCTGAGAGAGAATAAACCTGCAAGTGAGCTTTGCTGCTAAAGACCATGGTTTTGTAACAGAGGTTGCCTGTGAATTCCCCTCCCTCTCCTTTCCCCGTTCATCACTTAGATTCTTGATCCTGTCTGCAGACACTTTCTCTGATGGATGCATCTTACTGTGGACCATGAATTTTGGTTTGTGAAATGCAGGAAGGATAAAGGGTTTAAGTGAGGTGTGTCTTGTGTCAGCTGACAGAGAACACTGCTCAGAGGAGAAGCTTCTTGGTGCATGGACAGATACTTGGCTGAATCTACTAGCTATGACAAAGACATGCTGGTTTATATCAATTAGCATTCCTGACAAATCATCTCAAATGATTGTGGTTGTCTTAAGAGAGTCATTGTAAGGGGTGTCACTGGGATCAGTGACTGTACGCACAATCTCAGATACGTTAAGCGCTGTAAAGGAGCTCTAGACATTGTGTTTCTGCAAAGAAACAGCCTAGACTGCCTTTTGAAGATTTTACCTTTCAGATCAAAAGCAGGGTTGCTTCCACACACTTAACCCTGCTTTCTCTTGAGTCGGTGTCCATTCCCTTGTGATTCTTTTCAGTCCCCTGAGAAAGTTGAATACCTGTTCAACCCACAGAAGCCACCTCTACATGCATCTGTTAAAATTAGCTGGCAGCAAAGGGTGAGGTTGCAGGAAAAAATATGTCAAAGGCTTTTCTTGTGCTGTAACTCCTTGAGAATGCAGGAGTCTGCAGTTGTACCTGCTTCAGCAAAGCTTGCGTGGAGCAGCCCTGATATGATGCTGGATGCATAATAGATGCTGCACTGACAGTCCTACTGGTGCAGTTGCTTCTAACCTTGACCCACACCATCCTTGACTTTTATCTCTGACTTGCTTTTTCTTTTGTTTAGCCATCAGACTTTCAGTCAGCTGCACAAGCGCATGTTGGCTGGTATGCCTGTTGAAAGGTCTGGCAACTAATTTAGAACTCTGCAAGTCCAGTTTCAGCTCCCTGGTCTGCTTGCAGGTTCCTTCTGAGATTCCCTCTCAGATTCCCTCTGAGAATTCAGTAGCATAACTTAGTCTTTGTGCCAGCGTCCTTTCTGTAAAGGACACTTTCCACCTTGTAAAGGAATTGAGGGTAAACATGGAGCCAGTGCATGCTCCAGTAAAATGGTTGAAGAAGTAATGTAAGTATTAACCAGGATGTCTTTCTTTAATATTTCTCTACAGCCCAAATAGTATCCCTGAAGTCTTTCTAGCAGTCAAAATGAGATGATGAGCACTGTGTATAGGTGGGAAATGCAGCCATGCCAGAGATACAGAGGTGTGAGCCTGAGATCCTAGCATCCCCTGTCCCAGTGGTCACCAAGCGTGCCTCATTTCTGAGTGACAGTGCTTGCCTGGACCTGGGACACCAGAGGTTGCAAACAACTTGGTTGCATGTTCCTTACCTGGGGTTCCAGTAGCAGGTACTACTTTGTTCTTCATGTGGCTTTGCCTTGTATAGTCAAATCTGCTTAACTCAGCTGGCCTGCCTGTCGCTAGGCCACTCTCCATCATCTTTGGTAAGTCGTGGGAAACAGGAGAGGTGTCTGAGGATTGGAGGATGGCAAATGTCACGCCAGTCTATAAGAAGGGCAAGAAGGAGGACCCGGGTAACTATAGACCG
>JBCJKH010053244.1:0-13650 GCA_039877255.1 Loriculus beryllinus
TCTCTTCTCCAGACTGAACCCCCTCCCAGGTCCCTCAGCCTTAAGTCCTCATAAGACTGAGGACTTAACTGCTCCTTGATGGCTTGTTCAGCCTTTGGTCTCAGTGTCTGAATATGCCACCAAGTGTGCCCATTGCCCTCTTCAAAATGGGCATTGGCCTCCCTGAGACAGAGTCCAGCCGCCTGTTCCTTTCTGCACCAGCAAACAAGAAAGCAGAGTTGCTTCATGGGATCCATAGGGTTAACCTTACACAGGGAGAGTCCTTACAGCCATAGGTTTTCAATTGTGCAAGCTGTTTAATGTACCAGGTGCTTGATGCTGTGTAAAACTGCAGCCGGTGCATTGGTACTGTGTCCCTCTCCCACTCCTGAAATGAAACCCAGCTCCAGCCCACTCCTGTGTATATGAGTTTGATGGGATTTGTAGTGTGTCCAAAGGATTTAAAAATAACCCAAAAGGGATGTGAAGTTGTACAAAGCTTCCAACGCCAAATTCCTCCCTGCTGTTGCCAGCAAGAATGTGTGAGTGAGATGAGTAGGTCAGGAGCCAAAAAGCCACTGTGGTGGGCTTCTCCTTTAACATGCAAGTTGTATGTGCATGGGTTTTCATTATAGGATTTGATAGAGGAGATGGCAACATTACATTTGATTGCAGATAAAGGATTGGTCTATTGGAAGGTGTCTCTGCTCATGGCAGGGGGGGTTGGAACTGCGTGAGCTTTAGTGTCCCTTCCAGCCCAAACCAGTCTGGGATTCTATGATTGATCTACCAGTGGGATGGTGTGATTTAGTTTATGGGCTTTTTTCAGACAGCAAAGCTCCAAACTATGTGAAAATCAGCTCTAGTGGGAACTTCACCTTGCAACTAGTAAATGCTGCCCTCTGCAAATTAATGTGTTTCCTCCAGTTCTGCAAAGCTCTATTTGCTTTCTGTGGCCAGTTAAGAGCAGCTCCACACCCCTTGCTGGGAGCTGGCAGCCCATAACTGGGACTCCCAAGTACTCAGAGATAACTAATGAAGCTGCTGACTTGCTGCCCCTCCAGCATCTCACAGGGTACCAGGGAAGGGCTGTAATGCAGGTGGGTGATGCTGGGAGTCCATGGTGAGGCAGAGATGCTCCTGCATCCACTTCCCTTCTCACTTCCTTCTCTGGAGGTATGTTATGTGCATGGTGGTGGATTTGTTCTGGTCTGGCGTGAAAAGAGGAATCAGTCTGGGCAGAGGCAGTGTGGAATCCTGACTGAGGAGAGATGGGACAACCCCATGGTTAAGGACAGCTGGGAGCTGGAGGCGTTGTTCCCGTTGGCCTGCATGGGGGTGTCATCCCAGGGGTGTATTTTCATCTGGCAAGAGCTTTTCCCCCTGTTCAGGGTCTGGGACAAAATCAGGTCAGGGCTGAAGGAACATTTCTCCTGCTGTGGTCGCAGCAGGAAGCAGACAGCCTGTATGCAGTGTGGATGTGGATGTAGGACCTTGCCTGAATCTTTTCCAAAAGGGAAGGTTTGATCCTGTATTATCCTTGCAGAGCACTCCGGGCTGGTCCCTATGGCTGTATCAGCTGCTGTGTGACTCAGTTTCCCTACTTGGTGATGGCTTGCAGTGGCTATGCCAGAGGGTTTGCATGGAAGCCCAGCAAAAGGGGAAGGGAAACAAGCTTTGAAAGGTGAAGTGACCTCAGGGATGCAGAGAATTGGATCTGGCATCTTTCTGAAAGCTTTAGCATTAACAGCAAAGGTGAGAACTCAGCTTTGGCTGTGGATTGCTCTGTGTGGGCAGGAATCATCAGCCAACGGGGGCAAGACTCTAATAAATTGAGGGCTTTGGGTTCCTCTGGCATTTTCGGTGTTGATTGCCTGTGGAGGAGGTGAGAATTTGAACTGAAAAAGAGCAATTATCTGTCTGTGCCCTTACAAAATGCCCATTACTGTGGTATCCAGCTAGGATAGGGGAATGAGAGTTTCCCTGGAGGGAGGGAACTGTCTGCCACCGGCTCCAGCCTTTTTAGTGTCACCTTCTGTGTGCTTAAGGGACAAAAGGTGGGAAGAGTAGAAAAGAGGGCAACTCCGTGGACTTTTCTGTCAGGGATACAGGTCTAAAGCATATCCTTGACTAAACCATTTTTAACATGGGTACAGGGAGTGAGGTTTCCAGGAAAGAGGAGCAGAATCCCATTCCTTCCAGGTTTCCATCATAAACTCCCCAAAGCCTGTAACAAGTGTGTAATTACAGTGTTGTTACACGAAGTGGCTGCTAATTTGCCATGTAATTACAGTGTGCCATGCTTTGATAGGCCTTATACAATGAAAGGATAACACAGCCTCATGCTGGAATGCCGCACTGGAGCTCTCCAAAGCGAGCTGACAGGCACGTCCTGTGCCATCCTTGCTCTCCCAAATCCATTGCAGATTGCTGGCAGGCAGCAAGGAGCCAGGAACATGTGTTCTCTTTCCAATGGGACTGTGGCATGCTGAGTTTGACCAAGGGAACCAGCTTTTGAATATGGCTGCATCATCCTGAATGGATCCCTCTTGTGTGGATTTAGGGTGCCAAGGTTGACCTGTGGTCAGACCCTGGATTACAGTTTGATGCTGTATTAGATGGTGAGTTCTTCACTAGTTGCTGTTTTGGTGATAGTAGATATATCTCAGGCACTCGGGGAAGAGGTAGGTGTGAGTAAAACCATGTCTGAACATAATCTAGTGATGTAGACTTGCAGATCTGTTGTCCAGAATGGTTGTTTTCAGATGTGGTGCCGGTATCAGATGGGATTTTGAAGAAGGGAGCAAATCCAAGTGGATTTCTCCCAGACAAGGAAAGAGGGTCTTTACCTTTTTGCTCACAAGGTGGGCAGATTACATGACTTAGGAGAGCAAGTGTCATTGCTGTTCCTGGAATGGATGCAAAGGCTGGAGCGGGTGGCATCTTCCAGGCTTTCAGATTTTCATCAGTGCTTGGTGGGATGGTGCCAGAGGATGACTCAAGTGAAGGAGGAGGGGATTATCTGCCTTACTGGATCATTAAAATGCCCCTAGAGCCAGACAGTGACTCTTCATTGCACTGTGAATTTGGGGGATCCCCATGGAAGCTGTGATCTTTGATGGGTGCAAGACTGTGCCTCCATAGGTCAAGACCTAACTCCCCCATTTGCTTTTTGGTTATGGGCCACTCTGCAGCTCACCCACATCGATGTAGCTCCACTGAAGGCAGCAGTACATGCTCTGATCCAGCACAAATCCTCATCGTTGCAGAAGCCAGTGAGACAAATGTATACCTGATACAAAAGGTACAGCTGCCTCAGCCAGAAATCTGGCCTGCATCCCCCTTACGTTTTATAAACCCACAACATAGTTTTACATCTCAGCAGTTTTGTTCCTCTTCTGTGACTAAGCTGCTCGCTGCCTGTGTTTCTTTTTCCTTCTTTTTTTTTTTTTCCTCATTGTGTAGTTTATGATATTCCAGCTAGATACAGAAAAAGATTTGTTTGCAGTGTTGGCCAAGAAGGCTCTGGTTTCACTGGCACAGGGCCATGCTTACATCTCCAGTCAAAATACTGCTGGTTAAACAATAAATATTTATCGATTCTCCTACAAGCTCCTACATTTTTCCCAGGTGCAGTGGAATTTGAGGGGAGGGAGGCACTTGAGTCCTGCTGATGGCAAAACTCGATGAGATGGCTCCAAAGATAACGGCTGAGATGCTCTTGCACAACTGGGTTCAGCCCTGCTGCATGCACGTGTAGCCTATGGATCTGCTCTGTCCTGGTCTCTCCAGGTTTGGGGATTTGAGTGCAGTAGCCTTTGGTGGTAATTACCTGAAAACATGCAAATCTGCAGGTGGCTTTACCTGAATATCAACTTGAATGAACACTGGAGGGTCTCACATTCAGCTGGGATGTATAATTTGATGTCAGCTCCTGAGATGTGGCCGAGAAAAGGCATAAAATCAGGGTGGTTTTAGGTTGTAATTTGGTTAAAAGCCCCAGCCTCGTAGTTTGTAGACAGTACACCTGAAAGTGAGGAGCATTAGCAGCCTGATAATGTTTGCATGCAAAGCCTGAGCTCCTCCGTGGCAGCCTGTGTTCAACTGAAGGCTCTTGGCGCCTGCATCCACCAGTGCTCCGAGTTGTCCTGTCCCCTGCTCCAATGTGCTGGGTGGCTCCCAGTAATTTCTGGCTTGTTTTAATTCTGTTGTGCCTCAAATTGCTGTCAGTGCTCTGCGCCATGCAGGTGGACCTGTTGTTTGTAATGCAAGAAGCCAGGATGCTGTGCTGGCGTAGCACAGCCATCCCGCAGCTGGTTCCTGTGGCTGTAAATATAATCTATTACAAACGTGAGGAAGAACTAGCAGCTTTCCTTTCCAGAGAGGAAAATCCCCTCCTTTCTGTGGTTTGGGAATGAGAGTTGGAGATCAAAGGTCACCATGAGCATCCTACCTACCGTGAGCATCCTATTTGCCGTGTGCTGGCGGCAACCCTCGGTGTGGATTGGGATAACAGGGCTCTGTCTGGCTCCAAGCTGTAATTCCTGTTCCCATCATCTCCTGGTAGGTGTTAGACACCACAGCAATCCCCTCCTTCAGCAATTCCTGCTTTCCATCTTTTTTGCCTCCTGTTAAACCTTTCCTATGAAGACAGAAGAGGCAGAGACTCATCTGGGGTGGCCAGTACAGTGTTATTCCAAGACAGCATTCCCAGGGTGGATTTGCAGGGACATTGCTCTGCTTTAGGATGTGGCTGTATGTAGGAAAGCTTCCCTGCTGAGGACCATGTTGCTGGGGTAGTTGTGGAGCTGCAGGCTGGCTCCCCACTCTGGCTGAAGCGTTCAGGACTCGTTAATGAACAAAATGCGTTTTCTTGCGCAGAGAGGATGTTAAATTGGCTCCACATGGATTATGTACGTTGTCGCACTTTCCCGGAGGGTGATGGCATGAGTAGGAATGTGGGTTTGATGAAAGAAGCCAGACACTGAGTCAAAAGTGGAGTGTCTCCCCCCGCGCTCCCCTCCCTGTGCCCCTTCTCCCCCCCCCAATCCCATTGCAAATAGTTGACATGATTCCAGGGCATTCTTCAGATGGCTGGTGGGGAGTGCAGGAGAAGGAGGCAGTGGGACATCACTTCTTGTTCTTTAATGCAGCATGCATGCTCTTGGGGCCTCTTACCCCAAAGGATGTTGAAAAAAGGCCTGATGAGGCATGGTTGGAGGGGAAACTGAGGCATGGTGCCCCGTTCTGCTGCAGCAGGGACATGGGAGCATCCCCAGTGTGTGCTCCAGGTCTCCCTCTCCTTGCTGTATGTATAGAATCATAGAATCCCACACTGGTTTGTGTTGGAAGGGACCTTAAAGCTCATCCAGCTCTAACCCCTGCCATGGGCAGGGACCCCTTCTACTGGAGCAGCTTGCTCCAAGCCCCTGTGTCCAACCTGGCCTTGAACCAGAGATGGGGCAGCCACAGCTTCTCTGGGCAACATGTGCCAATATCTTATATAGGTTTTCTTATGGTGTGTGTTAAGCTTTACCTCTGTGCCTCCTGCAGAGCACCAGGCAGGCCAGGACCCATCTGAACTTTGGGATTTCCAGTTTGAGTGTACTGGTTGACTGTGATTTGAGGTGGGTGCTAGACAGGGGGGAGGCAAATGGCTCAGCCCTGCATTCCTTCAGGGTGAGGATTGCATGTCCTTGTGGAAGCTGGGATTCCCACTGGGCTGCTGCCTCTCCTCTTACGTCCTTAGAGGTCTCTGGATAAAACTGCTGACTTGGGAAAAGCTGCCACTGATGTTTGCAGCTGGTAGACTCCAGAAAGTGGAGCTGGACACTAAGAAGCCCTTTGGGGTTTGTTTTCTGTTGCTTTCTTCATCACCGTGTCAGCAGCATCTATTGCAATAATGAAATTGCGGCTTTTTGACCCACATGAAAGGTTTTTTTTTGTAGGTGTCTGCATGTGTTTGTGCAAACCCACTTCATTTTGGTCAGTGTTCGAGAAGCAGCAAAGTGATGGGTTTTTTTTCTTTACCTTTTAGTTATGAGAAATTGTTTACCAAAATGTGAACTGTCAGAAGAAAGAAACAGCTTCTGTTGTTTCTTGCAAAAGCTGGGGACTCCTGGCTTTTTGCACTGGAAAATTCAAAGAAGATGTAGTGGAACACGTGAAACTTGGGGCTTTTTTTCTCTTCTTCTTTTACACATTATTGTTAGAAGCGGTTTTAAAGCTCAGTGCCAAGTGCTTTCTCTTTTCAAACGCTCAAGGCGTGTTACCCAACCACTCTGTCTCTAAAGACCGTTTTGTGAGGTCAGTAAACGCAATTCCTCCTCGTTTGCAGCCAGAAGTGAGGAAAAATTCATTTCTTCAGTCCCCAGCATCAGCCATGGGATGGGTCCAGCAAGTTGGTAGCAGCATCTTGGTGCATCCTGACCCGGTGGCATGTGCTGGCCCCATCCTTTTGAAGAGATGCAAAGGAATTGGATGTCAGAGGGTTTTCCCTGGTTCTGAGAAGCCCGGTGCCACCATGGCGCTGGGAAAGTTCCGCTTTTCCAGCATCAGCAGTGGGGTTTCGGAACTGTCCTGGTAGCTGTGGCCCGATGGGGTGGTTAGTCACTGGGGCTGGTTTCCATCCCTTTAAGCGGCTCCAGATTTGAAGCTGGCTTTAAAGCTTGCGACTTGAAAGGCCCCTGCTTTGCCTTCGAGCTGGATGACTCTTGTGTTCCTGCTTTCAAACAGCCCAGCCCCAAGCGGCTGGGGCCACTTGGATCCTATGGAGTGACCTGCGTGGACCAGCATCACATCAATAGGGTGTAGAGGGAGTGGGGGGCTGCCTCCGGGGCTGGACCACCAGCCCAAGTCATTTGGCATCTTCTTCCTCAGCTTCCCAGTGAGTTTGCTGGTCCCAAGCACTCACTGAAAGCCTAAAAAGAAGGCAAAAAGAAAGGGGGGTGGAAGCCAGAGAAAAAGAAGGAAAGCAAAGGGAAGGGGTAGTGTACCTTTAAGCAGCTGTGTGCCAGCATGTGTAACTGTGCTCTAATCTGGTGACTAATTTGGTTGCAAAGCAGCTGCCAAACCGGGGCCTGAAGGCTCTCCAGGAGTCATCGGGTCCCTCCCTCCTTTCATCCTGCACCCCCTCAGCCGCCCCAACGCTCCCTATGGCAGTTAATTCACTCATCTGGAGGGCACAGCCCCGGCGGTCTCTTGACTCAGCAGTCCGGGGCCGATGGGAGCCGCGGGAGCAAATTCCAGGCAAGAAATAATCTCATGACTTGTCTTGGAAAAGATTGCTCCGAAAAGATCCCCTTACAGTCATGGAGCTGCTCTGTGCCCGCCCCTCCAGCACAGCCCTGATGAGGCTCCCGATTTCCCAACCTCAGGAGCCGCAGCAATCGGCCAAGGCAGCACAGGAGGACTCATTGGATATATCCCTCCCTTGGAAAAAGAGGGATGGATTTGGAGGCAGAGGTGCCCTGCAGCTGGTGCCTGTCCCCTGGCTGGTTTGCCAGGGCAGGGAGCCCAGAGCCTGGGGTTGTGTTGCTTTTGGGATCACTCCTTTTTCTTCCCCCATTTCCTTAGGGAGGGTGTAAACCCTTCCTACATCCCCATGTAATTTGGGTTCTTCCATCACTGTTTTTGCTCAGACACATGGCATACCTTCGGCAGGGCTAGCACCGTGGATGACTTTAGAATCAAATTTATGCTTCTTTTGCCTGTTGGCTTTTTTTCCTCTGGTCCTACATGGCTCTTGCTGTGGCCTTTTTTCCTCTCACCTCTCCATCCAGAGTCATTTGAGTCCCATCCCCTTTTGAAGGCAGTTTGGGAGGGCTGGTCCCATGCCCAGCACCTTCCCATGGGGTGGGATTAGACCAGGTTGGAAATCAAGTATATTTGCATTTGTTTGAGAGGAAGGCTGGCTCCATGGGCAGGCAGGGCTGCTGAGCTGGTAGCTCTTACGTCTCCTTCTCAACAGGGATCAAGGCTTGGGAGCACATAGCTCCTGGGGCTGTGACTGCAGAATATAGGTCTCTAAGGGCATCCTGCCTCCCTGGAAGGATGCCTGCCCACTACAGTGGCTGTGCTGCCTTTGGAGATGAAGATGCCTGGGGGAGAGGAACATGCCTTTGGCTCCTGCTATCTGTACACTTACAGCTCCATAGACATCAGAAGCTGGCAGCCACCAAGCCACCCATCCAGGGCCCTGCTGTAGCTCCTCCAAGCTTCTTATGGTTGGTGGAGGATTCCCGGAGTTCCTGGCAAGGACTCCCGGCTCCTGAGTTGCCAAATGACGCCCCTTCCACCTCCTCCTCCATTTGTGTCTCCTCCTAATAGCCTGTTGGCCTGAGCAGCCGAACTCAATCAGCCCTTTCACCATCTGCTCCCAGGCACTTCTGCTGGGGAAGGCTCAGGGCCAGGGAGGCTGTAATTCCTTAATAGCTTCCGGATGCTGCTTGCCGGGTGGATGCGAGTGTCTCAGCCTCTTTCACCCCCCAGCCTTCACTGAGGTTTCCAAGCCCAGGCTTCCTCTAGGCAGTTCTGAGCACCTCCAGAGCACTGCTCTGATTTATCCCTTCATTCTCCTGTCTCTCCAGGCTGAGGCCAATAGGTGACATAATCCTGGACAGCCCTTGGCGCTGGGGTAGGGATGACTGAAGCTGATGGGGGAGCCCAGTGCATCTTTGGCCGCCTTCCCCAGCTCACTCCCACCTCCTTCATCTTCCCAGGGCCAGTCTTTGCACTGGTCCCTTCCTGGTGAGAAGTTTCCTAGAAGTAGGAGCTGGAGAAGAAGGCATTGCTGGGGTTGATGGGGAAAACAGTTGTTCTCATGCATGGGGATGGTTGATAACCAAGAGGTTCCATGGTGCAACGCAGCTCTGTGCTCAGCTTGGATGGAGAAGGCTTAATCTCAGAACTCTTCAGCTGCCTGGTGTGCTTGAGAAAGTCCCCTTGTTCTTTGCCTTAAGTTTCCTTGTGTGCTTGAAAAGAAATAATACTAGGTTTTTTCTCCCCTCACATTAAATGAAGCTGTGGTGAGAGATGGAGCAAGCATAGAGAAGATGCTCAGAATGTGCAGTGAATATTATCAGCTTTGATTTCAGCTGCAGGGGCTGTTGTGTGCATTTGCGAGCCACAGAGAGGGAGGAGGGATGCCTTCAGAGAGGAGGGGTCAGATTACTTGCAAGTGCAAGTCTTCAGTGGCAGTAAATCCGGTGATGCAGAGAAGTAAATCCATATCTAGCACAGGGGAATTAGAGGTATGTGGATCGTTATGCTACCTGCCATCTCTGGCAGCTGCTGGCAGAGCTGACTATTTGCTCTGAAGACTTATAAATATTTTTGTTGATTAAAGTGATTGATTATCCTTGCTCTAATATTATTTAGTTTGAGCAAACAGTGGTGAGATTTACCAGCCCCACTCTGACCTCCCAGCCCTGATCTGTTTGCAAAAGCCTGTGCAATTATTTGTTTGGTTTCGAAGATAAACACCCACCTCTCTCCACTGTTGGTAACTGCAAAGACAACTGGGCAGCTTGGGCTGATACAGGAGGACAGACCTGAAGTCCTCATATGTAGTGGTAGAAAGGTGGTGAGATGGGGACATGATGGTCACCAGGTGAGGATGGGGTGAAGCTCTTGGGCTGGTTCTCCTCCTCTGCCCGTACTCACTTTGCTCATTGGGTGCAGAGCCAAAACACTCCCTGCTGTATGGAGATACTATCAAAAGCCCAAGAAGGGCTTTCTCTGGTAAGGCCTTTGCAATCCATGGGGGACGTGATGCGCTTCAACCTGCCCCCTCTGTTGAGCAATCGTCCGCGGGGTTTTTGCCAGCTTGGCTGTATGTCTGGCTGGCCTTGCCCTGAAGGGAAGGGTTGGCCAGGAAGGCTGCGGAGGTGGGGGTGGATGGGATGGGCGGCAGGAATCTGCACCTGCAGAGGGATGTGGCAAGCTTCGCCCCCGTCCCTTGCTGCCCCAGGGCAGCATGTGTGCTCCGGAGGTGACCCGGAGCTGCCTTTGGTGCTTCTTCGTCATCGGCTTCACCCGTTCTGCATCAGCAGCTTCCTGCTCTGCATCACGTGGAGGTGTTCTGGGCTTGAGGAATGCTGTAGGAATATCCATGGGCACCTTCCAATAGGCATTTGCATTGCATGGACACCACTAACGTGTTTCCAGCCCTTCCAACTTTAACAAGCATTCTTGGTTTATGAATGAGAGTGCTGGCGAGTGGAGGACAGAGACTTTGATGTGGATGGAGATATTTTAGGGGTTGACCATCATCCTTGCTTGAGGGCACTTCAGACTGTGTCCTGCCATGTGGTATCCTCGTGTCTGGTGTGACGTGATGTTGACTCAGCCTGGGGGTAAAGGCTAAGACCAGGGTACAGAGAGATCAGTTTATGCACGTCTTGGACTGAAAATCAAGTGAAGGTTGGGGAATTCCTTGTAATGGACAGATTGGAGGTGTTTTCCTGAGTGCCTGTGTGTCTAATCCTTTCCTGAGGCAAGCATAATAGAAGTTTCTTTTTAGGACCAGTGTGTTCCCAGCAGCAGGGACGTCAGTGGAGTTCATCTACATCAGAAGTGTGTTAGATCATGGTCAGGGCAGCACAAGTAATTGTGGTCTTGATTCTGGGCATAGAGTCATTTCACGTGGCTGCAGATACGCAATGAAACCATCCCAAGCTGTGAGGTCATGTGTAGCTGCTTACAAAATGTGTTGGCACAGCATGTTCTTCAGGTGTGTTTGAGCCAGCTTAGAGGGGTTGAGATCTCTTTGTGGGGTGGTGAAAGAGATTAACATGAGTTGAAGGTTCATCAGCCCTTATCCCTATTGTGAGGGAACAGCCCTGCCAAGAGATCTCAGCCATCCCTTTCCTGACAGCATCTTCCTCACACAGTGTACTGCCAATTAACTTCAAGCCTTGCAGTATCTCTGCTTTCCCGTTCTGGGAGACTCTCACGTGTGGTTTGGCAGCCCATCCTTCCCCAGAGCAAGCAGCTGGAGGTGTTGGAGCTGAATCCCCATTGCATGTCTGTCCGTATCCCTGGGTGATGGAGGAAAGGGAGATTAATGTCTGAGGAGAGGGAAGGGGCTTGTTTGGATACAAAAATGCTCAGTCTGAACTGCTCTGCTGTGATTACCGTACTACCTTGGTAGCATCCTGTATGTAAATTAATGTCAGGGTACTGGGATGCCTACAAGAAAGTTGAGAGGGACTTCTTACAAATGTAGAGACAGGACAAGGGGGAATGGCTTTAACCTGCCAGAGAGGAGACTGAGGTGAGCTCTTAGGCAGAAGCTCTTCCTTGTGAGGGTGCTGAGGCGGTGGCGCAGGGTGCCCAGAGAAGCTGTGGCTGCCCCATCCCTGACAGCATTCAAGGCCAGGTTGAATGAAGCTTGGAGCAGCCTGGTCTAGTGGAAGGTGTCCCTGCCTGTGTCAAGGGGTTGGAGCTGGATGAGCTTCAGGGTCTGTTCTGACCCAGACTAGTCTGTGATGCTGTGATTCTTGATGTATCACTTCTTTGAAGCAGCCACAAATGTCATCATCAGGTGAGAACAGCTGAATTCCTGCTTTTAATCTAGCTGGAAAGAAATGTATGCTCACAGATGGTGAGAAGCACTGGGTGGGGGTGTCTTGGACCACTGTCTCTTCAGTAGAGTGCCAGAGCCCATCTGTGGCTTTGCTTTGGGAGGGCTCAGGCTATGCTCTTGTGGTTGTGGAAGCCTCCATAGTGGTGAAGCCAGCACCAGGCTTTGCAGGGCTCCTAGCCCAGCCTGTGGGGAGCAAGGAATTTCAAGAGGCTTCTGGTCCTAGGCATGAGGCATTTGAATCCCTCGGGTACCCTTCCAAGAGGCAAATGAGTAGTTGTTTGATGGGGATTGCTAGACTTGGGGGGGTTTCCCCTTTGTTTTTATGTTGCTGGTAAGCAGTTTGTGTTTTGGTGCTGGTACTGGGCTGTGGGGAGCCGGGGTTTAGCTGCTTGTTTCAAAGGAGCACCTCCTGGAGCTGAAGCACTGATACACGGCCATGACCTGGACTTGCTATTTACACTTGACCTCCTTTCAGTCAGGGCTGGGTGTCCATTACAGGCTTTGCTGAGCCCACCCCGTGCTCCCATTTAGTGCCTGTGTGCCTGTGCCTAGGGATTAGAGCTCTTTAGCAGTGCGGTTAGCAGGGATTAGAGCGAATTATCACAGGAGAAGCATGTCTCATAGCACTGCACGAGGCAGGGAACATTCCTCCCAGCCCTTCTAGGGAAGATCGGAGGCAAACAAGCCTGGGAGCGAGATGCTAATCCTGTTTTCCAAGGGGATGCCCGGATCACGTGGTGTTTGATTGGGAAAGGCAATAAGGGCCTGACCGCTGCAAGAAGAGGCTTTTTGGCTCCCAAGCAGGAGTGCTTTGGGCACGTGGAGGTTGTTCCTCATTGCCTTTGCATTGGCTGCACCTTCTGGTCCTGGCTGTCTCTGGAGTGCTAACCTGGAGCATGGGTTGCATTAACCCCAAGCCCTGCCATCAGGTTGCACAAGGTTTTAGTTATGATGCTGTTTAAATCTAAAGCTGCAGAAGGTGTTTTGAAGCTGATTTGAGAGTGTTTTGCCTTTGCATGGTGGGTTTTGAGTGGAGCTAAACCGCACCAGCCTCAGAGCACAGCCTCACCTCTGCTGCTGCTTTGTCTTGATGGAAAATCTTTCTGCTGACTGCTTTGCATAGTTCTGAGGAGCGTTGTTGAGCTGTGGCCAGAGTCCCCAGCCTCAGAGGTGGCTGCATCTCCTCTGTGCTTGCTTTTCTCCGTTGGTGCAGCTGAAATGGGGGGGACGGAGTGAAGCCCTCCACCGAGGGAAGCCCTGCTTCACTTTTCTGCGGGAAGATGATTGATCCATAGGTCCTGTCCCTGCCTGCTGAGGCTGGGGAGACTTTCTGTAATTGCAACGAGCGTTGTCTCAAGCCCTGTGGTTTTGCTTAGCTTTGGTCCAGGGGTTTCTCTCATGCTTCTTTCTTCTCCCTCAGAAAAGTGGGAGGATGGAGCGAGCTGACCACCCTGTGAGCTTCTGGGACTGCAGGGAATGCTGCTTTCCCAGGATCGCCGTCCAACACCCGCAGTATAAATCTGGGAAGGAGAGAGGGAGTGGAAAGAACCTAAGGAGGGTAGCAGGCTTGGAATCCGGATAGGGTGCTGAGGTGCTGGCACAGGGTGCCCGGAGAAGCTGTGGCTGCACCATCCCTGGCAGTGTTCAAGGCCAGGTTGGACACAGGGGCTTGGGGCAACCTGCTCTAGTGGAAGGGGTCCATGCCTGTGGCAGGGGTTGAGACTGGATGAGTTTTAAGGTCCCTTTCAACCCAAACCAGTCTGGGACTCTATGAAACAACTTGCAAGAGTTGAGATTATAGCAACTCTACTCTCTTAAGAAAAGAGACAAGAAGACAAAAAAACCCCCACAAAAACGCAACAAAAGAGCAGAGGAAAAAAAGTGTATGAGAAGCCAGAAGCAGGATTGTAAAACAGAGAGAACAAGACACGTCCACCTTTTCCTTCATGACTACTCAACTTTTAGACAGAAAGATACGTTTCATTTAAAGCAATTGAAAACCTCCTCCCCCCTACAATGCTCCACATAAATTACTCATAAAATTAAAGAACCATGCAGGAATGGCATAAAGTTACCCCAGGGTG
>JBCJKH010053249.1:0-23729 GCA_039877255.1 Loriculus beryllinus
TTATTGTAGTTATATTTGCCTGAGACTTTTCCCTTTAGTAACAGTTTAAAAGAAGGAAAAGAAAAACAATTCATCTTGAAGACTATTGAACCTGACACAAAAGACTGTAAAAGCTTGAAAGATGGTCTAATGTGGAAATACATATTTCAACAATTTGTAAATTGTGCATTGTATACATAATGAATAATTGTGGTCTGCTTGCCATATACGAATGCAGACAATTGTTAATGTACTATCATGTCAGTCCATACGACAGAGACATTACATTGTTGATACAAAAATGCACATTGAAGAAACAGCACCAAAGAAAGAAGTCACTTGCCACTGTTCAAGCATTAATAAAAGAGCTATTTTAATGTTGTTAGGGGTTGGAAGTAGTCTCATTTTGACTCAACTGAAACTTTAAAGATCCCCTTCCTTAAATGTATATTACAAGAGTGCAAAATGCATTCACATATGATGTGTTGTTATCTTGTCTGTCTCTTTTTCTAATTTCGTCTTTTGATGTCATTTAAAAATGGCTAGGGGAGTGTTTTGAAGGCTTTTGAGATAAAAAAAAAGAAAAAAAAGCTGGTCTCATTTCCAAGACAAGTCTTGCTATGAAGTCTCAGGAATCAGTTTGGGTGAGTTACTGCAAATCCTTTAGGAAAATGGAAATACACAGGCTATAACAGCTCTATTTAAAATAGAAAATCTACTTTGCGTGTGTGTGTGAGTGTGTGTGTGTGTGTGCAGGCAAACATGGCATTCAGGAGAGTGAAATGAAATGAGCCAGAAACTTCTCACATTTTCCTGGCATCTGTGGCGTGTCGCCATATGAGAACCATATGACTGCTGGCAGATTGGCATGTCAGCTCAAGCATGTACAACTTGACCTCACGGAGCTCTGTGTTTATCAGTTTATAACAGGAATATTGATACAATTTTAGCTGCAGTCTTTCTGTGCAAGGACATTTCATCCTTTCACAGTCCTAATTCTCCTTTGCTAAAATGACAGCACCTTGTTTTTGAAGTTGCTTTTCCACTCGGGGAAGAAAAAAAGCAAAGGCGGCAGAAGACAGCAGAAAGCTGTTCTGTGTGCCAGAATGATGTTTCATTCATTGTTTTGTTAACTGTGAAGTTCTTAGTGGAGTTTGTCGTGGGATTGCCTGGCTGACTTGTGCTGTCTTTGTGGTTGAAAACCACAGCAGTATTAAAGACAGAGGTGGAGACAAAAGTCTGTATCGTGTTAAAGCTGAAAACCAATGCTGAAGGTATACCTTCACAGAGAAGATTATTGTCCTGGCATTTATTCACTCAAAAGGATAAAAGGACAATACATAAAAATGTGGATGGGCAGATTTTCACCTCAAGTTGGCTTTAGTTGTCTTCATATTCAAATGAGTAGAATGCAAGCATATATTAATTGCCACAACTCATATATATGCGGTTAAATATCAGAATGGTGGATGTGGTATAGAAGCTGAGACAAATAGCTCTCCATCAAGAATGAGATACTGGAGAGAAGTGTAACCATAAATCTGAGTTTGCTTAAAAAATCAGATGTCATACAAACTTATCTGGTTGTCTATGGCCAGGTGAGAATTGATAACAATGAAATGATGCGGGTACCACTTGGCCATGATCTGGATTGCAGACAGAAATAAAAAGTACAGAGAGCACTTCTGATCATACGATTTTCATTTAAATTGCATTTGTCACCATAATTTCATTCAAGATTTAAAGTTTATCTTTGATCCTTACACACTTAAACATACACTTTTACACTATGACTTGTTCCACTTAACAGTGTGAAAAGATGATGTAATGAACATGCATTGCTTCACATAAGTGGTTGCCACTATACTTACACTGTCTTTCAGAAATAACATTGTTCGTACCCGCTCAAGCTTCCTTGAAGGTTAAGATTTAAACACTTGTAATTTTTCTTATTTTCTCAGTACTGGCAATTTAATTAAAGTCTCATCAGGGTAGATTCTAGGACCGAAGTTAAATCTTTCTCACCAACTGTCTTGACCAGAAACATCATAGAGATGGTACTATAGTGACTAGTTACTTTGAAAGGACTGGCATGGAGGGTAGATGGAAAAGTAGTGAAGAAAACTAGCAGGAAATTTATTTAGATAACATCCTGAAGACAACAAGGAAAATCAGAACATTTTTGCTTGTTCTATTAAAAAAAACACAACCCACTCCAAAGCAAACCAAACGCAACAAACTAGGAACTGAAAGAAAGTGAGTAAAATCTCAGTTTCCCCAGAGGCAGACTATGGGACACTATGGGATACAAAGCAACATTCTGCCGCATGCAACTATATAACTCCATATAACTCAGACAGGGAATCTGAGGTGACCAAAATTGACATTTACAATGTCTTTGAGAGAATTTATCAGAAAACCTAAAATATTTGGATGTATTTTCAGGAATCTCATTCAACAGTCTTTTCACACTGATGGATTGGAAGAAAGCAAAAAAAGAGAAATAAAAAAGGGAGGGAAAATGGCTCTCTTCTGCTGAAAATGGAGAGCTATTTATTTCTAGTTTGTTTTGGCAGGTGATGTTTGGCCAGCAAATCTAATACTGTGGTAGGGCCAAACGTTTTTGAGTTTACCCATCTGTAACCTCTACACAACCTATGAAATTTAAAAAATTTAAATTTTCAGAATCTTTCATGCATGATGAACTCTGATTTAGTTTTCATTATCATCTGTAGTCTGAATCTCTGCTGATAGCTTGAGAAAACTTGCCATATCAAATTACTGCAAAAGATGTCCAGTCTCTGGAAAAGAGCAATGAGCAATATCTATTTGACAATTGTCTTTTTTGTTGGCCGAGACATACTCTGTCAAAAGCACCACTATGGATTGATGATGACATCTAAAGGGGCAAAATGCATACTTAGGAAGACCATTGAAAATCAAATATGGACACAAATTCTCATGGATGTGTCAGCTCATGAATTCACACACACATTTGCACTGTTTCACACTCAGAACTGGGAACAAACTGACGATTTACGGGTGAGCTAGACTCTCTCCAGATTGCATATATGGTCTGTAATTTTTTTTCCTCTATTAAGGAATTAAAAATCCCCAAGAGATTATTTGCAATTACAGCCACATTTTCTTATCACATTTACCTTTATATATAATGTGTTACCTTGAATGGTAACAAAAATATGTTGAGAGGCAGCAAGAATTGTAAGTGTAACTGTGGCTCATGGTGGCATGCCTTTTTAAATAAAGGTAAAGCCAAATCTGAGCTTTGAGTTCATCTTAAACCATAGGCACCAAATAGTCAAATTGTAGTCATCTGGGGAGAATGGTATAAATGTTCATAAAACAATAGAAAAGATCTTACAGTTGTTACAGTATAAACTTAACTGAATGGTAGATTTATCCATGAATAAGCAAAGCCTCTCATCATTAAATAGCACTTAGTGTAAATGGACCAGTCAAGCTGTTTGTGCCTTTTTGTTCTTTTCATAGAAGTGTGTGTGGGGGTGCTTAAGCATAGGATTCAGAAGGGAGGGAAAATCATTTACTGCAGCATGTGGACTGGTTTGAGTGAGAGCAGATTTCCATGCAGGAATGAAATATGAGCCAGGGAAAACACCCCTTTTTGAACACACTCACAAGCCCTGATTACATGGTCCACAGCTGGAGTTAATCCAGATTCCCGTTTAATTAAATAGTAGCAGGAATTCTGCTGTACTGCATCAAAATACACAAAGATGGAGGTGAAACACAAAATATAATACCCACTTTCTCTTCATTGTTACTGAGAAAAGGTAAGATTTATTTAAAATATTTCAATTAAAGTCTATTAATTGCAGAGAATAAATTCTAACTGCATAAAGAAATGTATGTGATAAAGTGATGACTTGGTACTAACGGAACAATGTTTGTCATTGAATAAACTGTGTATCAAATAACCTGTACTATAATTTGCTGTGAGAAAGTCCATCCCATCCTGAGCCCACATTATTAACCTGTTTCTGAAAAAAAAAAAAATAGTTCAAACTTTTTTTCTTCATAGCAATAAGAAGAAAAACTTCAGCTGAAGGATCTCTATATTAAAAAAAACCAAACAAACAAGATATACTGTCCCATTTTAAAGTTGGGCACTTATTTATCCCACGGGAAGGACTTACCCTTCAGCATCTATCAAGCTCTACTGAAGTCTTTCACAGGTGGGAGTTGGAAATTTCCTCAGTCTTTGGGACTAGCAACTCATCTACAATGGAAGTTGAGCGAGATGTGAAAGGCATCCTCCAAAGTTAAAGGGTATGACCAGGTGAGAGCTTCCTCTCGAAAAATAAAGATGTATGCTCTTCTTCTTCCTAAAAGGAAGGTCTTTTCTTTATTACAATTTCCATCTTTGGCACAGGTATGCTGATTTCATTGCATGCTAGAGGCTGCCTGATGGAAAAGACATAGATACTTGGGAAAACATAGACTATGAATATTTTCTTTATTTGAAAAAATCAGTTTTTTTCCAGCATATCTTATAATGCAGGAAACTGTATGGATAGATATTATGGTATTGTGCATTTTTATAACATTTTATGGCAAACATGGCCAACATCCTTGAAGAAATAACCACATCACCACCATTTCTTCTTGTGAAATATAAGGATTGAGTTCTCTTTGCTATTAGGCTGAAGTCAACAGCAAAGAAAATTACTGACCATAGACAGTAAAGAGGTTCTGGGTCCTTGAAGAGAAAGACTATTGAGTGGGTAAGCAAAAAAAGTGGATGTGAGAGGAGCAACATTTCCCTCACAACACATGTTGGGCCACTCTCAAAGGAAAATATTTCTTTTTATTCTTTTTGCTAAAAGCACAAACTGAGAGGAATAAATGAACCTGAATTGCTTATGGTTTAACAGTGGTCAAATCTAAATACTGTCTTTATGTAACTTCTTATTAACTAGTGTAAACCCTTTCACAGAGATTACTGAGCCAAAGATCAGCAGGATTCAGCAAACATACAAAACATTTCTGTGGTTACTGAGAGCATTCAGTCACATTAAATTAGAATGCTATTTCCTAACAGTATGAGTACTTCTGTTTTAAAGAGAGAAACACCTTGACTGCCTGCTCATCCTGGCTAGGACATTGTCGCCAGTGTAGACAGATGACTTCATATGGATTTTTAAACCTTGATGTGACATATCAGAGGCCAATTAGATGGACTATTGCTCTGACCTGACATGGTTATTCTTGTATCCCTTTTGATATTGCTTGTCTTTTTTTCTGTTTTAGCATCATCCTTCTTATCACTTAGGCACACCTTTGAACATATAAAAATATATTATTTACATCATATACCTTGACTGCCTCTATCTCACTGCCCTCCGCTCCATCTCTGGCAGTCTGTGCCCTCCACTCCATCTCTGGCAGTCTGAACATGTCACCACCCCTTCCCTTTGTATGTTTATCCTCAACCTTTGACATGTTTCAACTCTGTGGGAACAATCTTTAAAGACTCCGTTAAGGAGTAAGGTAGAATTCATTTCCACCTTTCTCCACACATTCCTTCCACAGGCTTGCCACTGTAGCAGGCTTGCCAGGGATGGAAAAGATGGCAATAAATGCATTCAAGAAATACTGTCACCTAGAAGAGCAGTGTTTCAGAAAAAGAAAATATTTGCTCTAAATTTTGCTTAATATATCTGTTAAATCTTTCCAAATTACATGTCTGGTTTCCAAATACAGCCTCAATTGTCCGTTTTTCTTTTCTGGGTTTGAGATCCCATGTTTGCCTCCCTCCCCACACACCTGGAAGAGAGTCCTCAGAAGTAATGCTTTGCTTCAGGTTTCCTCTCCCAGGCTACTATGGAGGCCAGGGTGCAGCTGGCCTCAGCTTGCACTACTACACTGGTACTGGCTCCCATTTCACACCCCTGATGTTCCTGGCAATGGAGCTGCATTAGAAACATGCTTGGGGGCATCATGCTCTGGGCAGTGCCTGCTAGGATACAAACCACAGGTAAATCATGTGCTCTACAAACTGAAGTATTTGGATCCAAGAGTAGAAAGATATCATCCCCATTTTCTTGCCAGCCACATCTCAGCCTGTGCAATACATTTACTTTATGACTTCTAAAAAGTGCAAGGATTTTCCATTGTAGCTGCTTCATCTATATATGCGTTATATGTGTGCTCCATGCATATACAGTGTGTCTATGGGCAGCCTGAGATTCCCAAGAAGCCTTATAGGGCTCCCACACTAGTAGTATCTCCCATGAGAGACAGTGGGGTTTCCTGGTGTGGAGATGCAGATGTATTCCTACTGCAGGAAGGCAGGAGCAGACAGGGATGCCCCAGACTGGTAAGTCTGTTGCCCTATTGCTCAGTTCTGTTTCCTGGTGCTGCTGGGGGAAGCCTGGAGCACCCCATCTAGGTAATTTTCTCACTGCATAGTCATTGCTTTAGTTCTTTTTTCCTCTCTCTGCTTTTGTTTCTTCAGACTATATTTTGTCACCTTGATTTCTTTCTCCATGCATTAGTCCTATTTATTTACTTTTCTTGTAATGGCCTTATTTTTTCCAGCTCTTTGTTTCTTTCTGCATGTCTACAGCTCCTTCTCTACCTAAATCAGAGAACTTAATATCTTTAGGGAAAGAAGCTCTAGTTTGAAACCTAGGCTTTTACTTTGGCAGAATGGATTTTCCTCTCCTTATGGCAATTTCCTTCTTTCCCCCAAATACAGTTTTTAAAACAGTTGGAAACATAAGCCAGACTGAACTAAAAAGAAACCCAGTTTTAATAAAATGTCATTTAGGTTTGAATGACAAGAGTGAAGCTGTGCATTTGATATACTATAAAAAGCCTTAAACACCAGTATATTATGAGAAAAAGTAACTGCTATTCTTCATGAAGGTGCCATTTATCAGCATGTGAGGAGGTTATTCAAGTGAATAGATTAACAAACATGAACTAAAGTGTAATGTTTATCAGCTGTCCTGTTTAACTCTAAATAACATCACGGAAGATGGCTCTTAAAAATGAAACGGCCATCAATCAATACACATTGCCATTTTACATGACAAACTATATATAGCCCTACGGAAACAATGCATATATGAGGTGTGCCACCGGGGGTCACTCCACCAGGCAAAGGAGAAAGGCTGAATCACACACCTTGGGAAGGCACAGGCAAGCACTCTATCATTTTAATAACACTCTCATTGCAGAAAGTTTCACCAGTTATGGCCGTGATGCTTAATTGCTCTCATTTATCTCCCTAATAAATGATGTCATTGACTTAGAGCTGTAGTACAAATACAACTGACAAGTCTGTAAGTAAACCTGCTATCCACACCTACTGATGAGAGTGGGGGAATAGATGAGAATATGAAATGCGGTAAAGGCCCTAACAATGTAGATAGATGAAATTTAGGGCAGCAAAACCAATATTTTTCCACGTTCTTTCTCTATTTGTCTGAGACCACCTTAATTTATTGAGCAGCGATAAACTAAAAATACGTAGAGAAACCCCAAATGCTCTGAGGGCAGAAGTAAGCCTATTTTGCAGTGCTGGCTGGACAGTTTAAGGGGTGACAGTTTAAGGGGAGATAGCTGAGAGGCAGTGCAGTGGGTCTCTCTGTGCATAGAAAAAAGAAGCTTTCAGATCTTTATTTTCATTTGTAGCAATGTATTATTCTCTCATGAGGTAGAATAAGGAAAGTAATAAAGTGAAAAAACAAACAAAAAAAAGGAACTGAAGCAAAAAAAAAAAAAAAGCACCTCAAATGGCTTTACTCAAGCTGAGTGAAGAAACAGAAAAATAAAACAAACAACCCAACCAACAAACACACATTTTTAGCAATGACACTGCTTTATCTCCATAGGGATCACTGCCATTTCCAAGTCTTTACCTCCCTTGTGGAGGTTACCACCTGCTGCATTTCCAGCAGGTCTGGATGGCGTTGCTGTGACTTGGCCAGGGGCTGTCAGAACCACTGTGCCCAGGCAGGATGATCTGTGAGCATCCAGGAGATGTGTCCAAGGTGGCTGCATTTGTGTTTGCGTACTCGTTTGTTTGTTTCTATTTCTCTCCTATATCTGTAAAAGGAATCTCTTCTGACATTGCTCAGCTTTCAGAGCCAGTCTGGACTTCTCATCTCAGCTCTGCCCCTTAATGGTGGGAAACATGAGAGGGCTATTAATGTCCTTCATCCTAGAAATCCTCCTTTCCTAGTCTCAGGGATTAATGGCTGGAGTTTGACAGTTAAGAAAAGTTGCCTAATCTCCATTGACCTTTCTGTCTACAAGGGCAGAAAGCAGCAGGACTTTAGAAGTCTGAGCACACTAAAAGTGGTCATGCAAGATGATGGGAGTCTTGTGCTGCTTCTTGCAGGAAATTATGTGATTATTTGAGATAAACTTCCTGGGAATTGCTAAGTTCCTCAACACAGGATGAAAACAAAAGAAAGCTCCTTTAAGGAAAGCATAAAGGGAGCAAGGGAGACAGAGCATGAACACAGAAAAGCCAAGGGGCTTCTGCAGGGCAGAATTAGGTAATCGTCTGCTTGAGCAAACGAGAGGTACAGCAGGGAAGGATCAGTGACCCTGCAGCAAAGCTGGGCTGCTCCTTTCTCAGAACAGTTTGTTTATTTTCCTATTATTCTATTGCTTTTCAAGCGAGGAAAGATGGTTTTTAAAGATGCTCCCTGTTTATGGCATGGCTTTAGATTTATTTTTATTTTTTTTTAAGGTCTTGCACCTCTATCTGGAGCGCTCAAACTGCCGGTGGGCAGATAGCTTGCCACTGCAGCACCGAGAGACTTCCTCAGCAGAGTTCACAACTGCGGCTAACAGTTTGGGTGGTTCTACTAAAAATACATTACACCTGGAGATACTTGATGACTCTTTTCCCAGAGCTGATGAAAATTACTGTTACTTTTTTGAAGGGAATTTTCAGGAAGTGTTAAAAATATCTGTAATAGGAGGAGTTGGCTCTAAATGAAATATTCGCCACAGCTTTGAACTGTTGGCAAATCCAGTTTGCTTCCTACAATATCCCTACATTTCTTTATGGAAATAACTTCACACAGTTGGAATCTGTGAGAAAGAAGGTGATAAGGGTCATGAAATGATACCAGATTTTAATTTCTACTGTATGAAATTCATAGTGTGCAGGATCACAAACAGCAGCTAACAAGTTAGATTGTATTCTTAATATAGACCCTTTTGTGATTAGAACTTGACTTTTTTTTATGTGAAAGCACAAGAGGTTGATATCGTGTGGGAAGTTCAAGACACCCAGAATACAGGGTGTAAAAATAAGGAGAAAAAGGATTTCTTTCCCCATTTTAGAGGCCTTTTAAAATATTAGAAAAATATTTCGGGTCATTTTAAACCCAGTGGTTTTGAAATGTTGGTAGAATTTTAAAAATTTATGGACTTAAACCTTTGTTTTTATATGTCCCTCACTGGTGTTAGAGAAAATTGTAAATGAAGAGGAATTAATTATTACTAAACTGCAAATTCAAATTTGTGGTTAAAAATGCTGAAGAAAAAGATTCCAGTTTGTTCCACAGTCTCTTTAAAGCCTTTCAATTTTCCTAGGTGAACAACCTAGAAAAATAGTGGAACTTTTCGATAAAGCTTCAGTTTTGCTGACATAGAATTGTAAACATTTCACTCAGGCATCTGTGGCAGCAGCAGGCACTTGGTCTGTGAAGGGCTAGGGTTTTACTAGGATCAGAAGACTGTAGCAGAAGTAGGAAATAGGGACAGGAAAGTCAAGAAACTACTGCACAAGCTATAGAGTGGTGGAAAATGGAAACACCAAGAAGAAAGGCAGTAACATGAAAGGAGACTCAACAGCTGAGACAAAGGAGCTACTGAGAATATGAACTGTAGATGGAAAGCCAATGAGTTGTATTGGCATCATGAGGGAAGCATTAAGAGGTTTTAGGAAACAGATATTAACAAGCAGAAGAAAAGACCACAGTGGGGCACTGGTGACAGTTCAGGAAGTGGGACTGATGAAGAAGAGAAATATGATGTAGAGATAGTAGAAAGAGTATGGAATGAGAGCTGGAAATGTGTGTGCAAGCCACTGTGAACTAGCCATGTATGTTCCACAATAACACATATTCATTTATTCACTCCGGGTGAAATCCTGGCTCAGTGGCAGACCATGGGAGTTTTGCCATTGACTTCACGAGGGCCAGCATTTGCTGGTTTTGGTTTAGTTCCATGAACAGTGTCTGTCTCATTTTGAGAGCAGAAAGATGTTTAAAAATGAAAAAGTTTGCAAATCAAAAAATGTCATTACTCAAAAGGCTGGAGCACAACTACAGAAACCCCTTCCTCAGAAACCAGTTAGGCGAGCAGCTTCTGCATTAACGGAAGGGAATGGAATATTTATTTGGATGGGACTTAACATGATTATCTAGTCCAACTGTCTAACCAATTCATGGCTGACCAAGTTAAAGCATGTTGTTAAGGGCATTGTCCAAATGCCTCTTAAACACTGATAGGCTTGGAGCATCAGTCACCTCTTTAGGGAGCCTGTTCCAGTATTTGGCCACCCTCTCAGTAAAGAAATGCTTCCTAATGTCAAGTCTAAACTGCCTCTGGTGCAGCTTTAAGCCATTCTCACATGTCCCCTCACTGGATCCCAAGTGAGAAGAGATCTGCTCCCCCCTCTCTGCTTCCTCACCATAGAAAGCTGTAGAGAGCAATGAGGTCATTTTCTCAGCCTCCTTCTCTCCAAACTAGGCAAGCCTAGCTTCCTCAGCCACTTCTCATAGGACATGCCTTCCAGTACTTTCATCAGCTTTTTTTGCCCTCCTCTGGATGCATTCAAGGACCTTCTTAAATTGTGAGGCCCAGGACTGCACACAGTATTCAAGGTTTCTCATGTCTCTGCATAGAAATGGTGATAAATGCACTGGCCACCAGCCATTTTTATTGTGCTTATGTATGGCTGTACAGTAGACAAAAGGCATATTATTTCTTTCTTCTATTTTTATGTTCTGCAAGCAAATTTCCACTAACGTTAAATTTCAATAAATGTTGAAAAGAAATATCAATGTGTAGATAACATATAGTAGTAAATGAGTGAATTTTTAATAACCTGTTACTTGCATATAGTTTTGTGATAACTAAAATATCAAGGTGTATTTTAAGCTAAAGAAGTTAAATCCTGATCTTTGGGAAAGCAATAAGGATTTTAGCGGGGTTTCAGTGAAGTTGTTTTTGATGCCTAAATAAATATCACATGAAAATATTAGCGTAACCAAGTAGGATATTGTTTGATTCAAAATACAGATATATTATATACCAACTGAATCATGTAAATAGAGCTGCTTTGGGTGTTATCAGGGTAATGATGTTGTAAAACATTATTCCTGACTGGTAACCTTATCTTTCACACCCTTTGCAAGATATCTAAAATGCCATATTAAGAGAGTTTTAAAAATAAATAATTTCTTCCACTTCCTGGAGTGAAGTGCTTTTCATCACAGCATATACTTGGTATAAAAATAAAAGGAAACCTTTGCAATTTTTCTGCAAAATTAAACACTGCTATCTGAATCATTGACAGAAATATATTTACATATTTCAGGCTAAAGATCTTTTGTAAATGTTTGGTTACCACATTCAAACCTTTCAACGCTTCACCCAAAATCACATTATTCTTATGAAGATGCAACAAGAAGTCAAAGAATAAAATGTAAAAAGCTCCACTTCAATAATACAAAGGTTGTGAAATGAGCTGACAGCATCCAGGAAGCTCAAAGTTATGGCTGACAGCTTGTCCTTAACTCAAGCTGTGTGAAAAAAATTGAATAGCACTAAAGCCATATTAGCTGAAAACAAAATTTGAACCCCTTGGCCCATCCCTCTGTCTCTATTTGAGTTATGTTGTTTTAAGGTCTCATTTTCGAACTTGGCTTCAGCGTTGCTGTCAGGGGGTTTGTGTGGCACTTCCACATAAATAAATCTTTGCTCCAAAAGCTCCATTTTGTCCAGGTATGTGCCGGTGCAGCAGCCAGGACACAAGGTGTTGGTTACAAACATCAGTGTCTTTCTGTAGGCTTCAGCAAACACGCAACAGCTTGCTGTATACCTATTGAGAAAACTGTTCCTTTTCCTGCTTTCTATCTTCCACCCTTGCTATAGTTTATTGGCCTTTTACATATTTCTAACCTGTGATACTCACTAAGGCTAACACGTAACAAGCTAAGTACACCATATATGTTTAAAATCTCAGGGGAACTCAGAGATGACCTATAGGTGAAATCTATTCCTTTCTAGGAACAGAAGCCAATGACAGAAAAGTCAGCTCTAATGGTGCTTGGGGAAAATACCTGCATTTCAACACGATATGTAGTCAGCTTAAGGGAAGCAGGACAGACTTCCACTCATGGCATGGGAATTCTGAGAGTAGAAATAAGTTCCCTGAAAACTGAGTAAAGCAGCTTTTATTAGTCCACAGCCTAAGGAATCTCTCTTGCACTTCCTAGTATACCACCATGAACACTGTTTCAGGTAAAAAGAAATACTTTCTCAAATTGTTCAAATTCTGCTGTGCCTTTTAAAAATAGAGTTTAGGCTGGGCAATACATACAAAAGTCTGTGTTTATCTCGTAGCATTTCTTTTTTCCAAACTGTGCTTAAATATTCAACACCTGTAGCCTATAAATCCAAAGGATTCCCTGTATTTCAGGGTAAGCAAGGTGTCTGCAGGATTTTGATGATTACTTTCTTTGAATCCTTCTTCCTCTAGCATTGCTTCCCAAGTTACTGTGTACTTGTATTACAGATTAATCTGAGTAATTTCCATAAGAGTGAGCCTTGACAATGTTCACTGGTTCTCGTGGGATAACACTTCTGTGACCCCGATTTGTGAAACCTTCCTGCCCATTCCTGGCAATGTCTTCTTAATAAATCTGTGATCAACCAACCAGTGGAAGGTGCTGGTAGCAGAATAATACTAATATTTTTGTAAAAAGAACCAACCAACCAACCCCCACACTAGAGAAGGTACTTAAAAAAATTAGAACATCTGAGATAAAAGGTGTAGAGAACATGACAGTCTGTCAGTAGAAGTCTGAGCTGATAAAGCCAGCAGTTTGTTGAAATGTAACGGCCTTCTACTAAAATGCTGGGAGAGTAACAAGGCACCCGTGCAAGAAAAGAAGAAAAAAAAGAGGCTGAATGGACATTTTAATTAACTCATGTGCAATTTTAATTAAAAACATAATGTGTCAGGAAAATGAATAATGCCTTGGGGCAATAAAATAGCTAGATTTTCCATTCAGTCTTCTGCTTCGTACATTTTATGGAAGTAGGATATTATTGTTGAAGGGGAAAAAACACCCCCTCCAACCTCCCACCCCCTCTCCATATACATCCAACTGAGAATACGTAATGTAACAAAAAACAAAGGTGTGAACAAAAGGAACAGGACTAAATCAAGATAACGTACAAGATATTCTGTGTTGCCATTGTGTTGGCCGTGCTGCAGCTCTTCTGGATCTCAACACAAAAACTTAGACCTTCAACTTCAAAGTCCATATTTTGGTCTTAATACCTAAAATCATGGGTGCCCCTATTTTTTTGAGTGAAAACTTGAAATGTCTGAGTATTATCAGGCTTTCATGAAGAAGTGGTGGTCTCCAGCCTTTACAGATTAAGCCATTCTAAACTGTTGGGATTCTGTATCTGTACCAGAAGCCACGTGACATTTTAAATAAGAAAACTAAAGCTTTCAAATATCAGAAAGGAAAAGAAATAAAATAAACCAAGGAGAACAAAAGTTGAGGAAAGTTAACTTTTCCCCAAATGGAAAATGTGGAATGTCTAAACCTATTTATTTCCTTTCTTTGCCCAGATACCACTCAGCCCTTACTGAAAGAGATTTGAAATTCTAGCAGCTATAGCATAGCCTGGGGCAAAGGCAGGGTCACAAGCACCATCATATAACACATTTTAAGGGCTGTCAGAGATGTTTCTTCAGTCTGTGTCCTCAGCAGTCCCAGAGTCACTGGCTTGCTGCAGGGATTTGCTACCTGGTCATACCTTTTCTGTGGCTCACATCACTTTGACCGCAAATCACATCTAAACTGTGAGAAGGCTGTTTTCCTTAATGCACTCTGAAAGCATATGAAGCTTTGTGTGCAAACAGTTCTGGGCCACACTCAGTCTGCATCGGCTTTTGCAGAGCTCTAGTTCAGTGGGCTTCCATGTGAAGTCCTGACACTCAGGATAACCTTTCAATGTTCCTATGTATGTTTAAGATCCTAAATTTAAGCTTCTAACTTTAAAAATCTGGTGCCAGTTATGAGCAGTCTCTAGGCTGATTTTTCTTTTTCTCTTCTGAAAGCAAGCAGGAAAAAAAGGTGCAATGCTGTGATGAGCTGGTGCTTATGAGTGTTCATGAGAGAACAGATAGGGCAGCACAGGTAGCAGCAATCTGAAAGCTGTCTGCTCCATGACTTTGTGCAAATTACTGATTTGGAAATGGAGGTAACAATACTGAAAGTGGGCAAACACTCTGAGTGCAAATGTTGTTCCTCAGCACGAAGTATCGCTACTAGAAATGAAGCAAAAGTCCCTGTGGGATCTGCACATATCAAGTTATCTCAGAACTCGCAACGAGCAGCCCGTTCCTCAGCCTTTGTGTATTTGCCTGCACATTAGCAAGCACAGCAGAAGCCCTAATCCAAACCCTACAACTTTTATTCATGAGTGACAAACCCTTTCATACCATGGCACTGCCAACAGCAACTATTGCATGGACATTAATAGCCACTATCTGAAATGAACTGAAAGATTGTTGCTCAGTCTTTGTAAGGAGTGACACAACTAGTCCAGATAGAGCATCAAGGCACTGATGTGCTGCTTTTGCTGGACTCTGACGAAAGAGATAATGGTGAACAGTTGTACCACTCTTCTTTCTGAACTTTTTTCACTTGAGTAGGATTTGGGTACGCAAATTTTAGGCAACACGAATTGGAATTTTGGATTCCAGAATGAAAGTTTTTGGTCTAGAACCGTAACAAGACCAAATGTGATTAATGGATTTGCTCTGGACTAGGGGAGAAATTTCTGCTAGCTGCAAACTCTCTGAAACCCTAGTTCAGTAATTTTGTTCTCTCTGCCTACCTGTATGGTGGTGAGCATTGCACTTCCCTAGCTCTGAGACTGCTGTGGGGATACATAGACTGTAGAGTCCTCACACCCTAGCATCGTGGAATTGCGTAGATGCACACACAGGAGAGACCCAAGCGCTGTGGAGCCATATCTGCCAAAGCCCCAGAAAACATGCTTGTAAAATCTTCCTCGTCCATTTAATTTTCTCTTCCTGATCCATTTAATTTCCTGTAATTCTGTCATCCCTCCACCTTTCTCATATCAGGTTTGGTTTTTTTCCCAAGGAGCTCCCTACGCTTGCTGAAGGGTTACAGATCTGCACTGAAGCAACAGCACAGGAGTCCCTCTCAGAGTAAATGTTCAATGATAGACATTTGCAGTATTTCATGGCAGGTTTGCTTCTTCCCCAGGGCAGGCAGTGATGGAAGGCTCATTGCGCAACCTGGTGTGGACCCTGCAGAAGCACCTCTGCCTCTGGAGTTGCAGTGATGTCAGATGTACCCTCATCACCACCGTTCACTGGGAAAACTTTAAAAGCCAAGGCAAGCTGTGGTTTTTAGTCATCCAGCAAACAGTGAAGGGCTTGCTGCAGAAACATGCAGGGTTTAGACGTTTAATGAGCAAATATGAGGTAAGGCTCAGCTTACTAAAACCTCTGCATCTGAGATCACTGCATTTAGACTGTGTATATGTCTGCATTCACTTAAAACCCTGAAATTCCTGACAGCAAGGTTGAAATGTCTGTTTTCCAAAGCCTGAGGGAAAACCCCAAACTGATTTTCACTATACAGAAAATTATTTTGTTAGAAGTGCTTCTTTAATGCTTCTTCAGACTTGTTACTTGTCTTTTCCCCTTTTTGGTTCCCATCAAATTATAGGCTATAGCATATGTAATAAAAAAATACAATTCCAGGTTGCATGCAGTATTGCTGAACAAATGTGTTCTAGCAATATGCCTGCCATTTATATTTACTTCTCATAAATGATCTTGTGTTTGGCACGGCAGAAGTGGCCACAGTAAGAGTTAATTTTATGCACATTCTGGAGAATATTCAGTTTAATTCTTTTTTTTTTTCTTTTTCCATTTTTTTTCCCCAGTCATTCACTTGATTCTAAAACTGTCATTCACTGAAGGAATAGTAACACACCATTTGATTTAGGAGAGCAATCATGGTTCATGTTTCAAATCCTGAATATTCACAATAAACTGAAACAAATTGTTACAGAATTATTCATCAAATTGCTTTGAATAACAAATAAATATAGTGGAATTATGGTCTGAATGCAGATGCTTCACAAAGGGGAAAATACAGTAAAATGAAGTAAATAAATACTTAGATGCTAATTAGGGTTTAGACCGCTGCATTCTTTGATTGTTTGAGCATCAAGTTCCCTTGTAACCTATCCATTGATTTCAGTGGGAAGATCTTCACTGGTATGATCTGCAGTACAAAAATTTTGCCATAGAAATGTTGAGCAATAGAAGAGAAAAACAATTTGGTACCTTGACCTAGTGTCTTTATTTCTGGACATAGAGTAGAAGGATCTGAAAAGATGTATTTATTCGCATGAACTGTAAAGCAAATTTATTTGCTTGTGTCTCTGGGTCTATTTATAAACTTACACCAAATGTTAAGGAGTTGAAATTTGTCCACTGAGTATTGCAGACCTCTCTCATAATTTCCCTCTACAATTGGCCAGCCTTTAAAGTCTCAAAAAATAGTGTCCCTAGGTCAGCTGGGATGCCTGATATGCATCTGTGTATGTTAAAGGCCATTCTGATTCTGATGGCAGCAGGGTTGTGTCCTCTAGCTGCAGGGATTTGTGCAGCCTGAACTGAGCAGTCAGGGACTGAGAAGAGGCTCCAGAAGGCTAATTCTGGATACTGGCTGACAGTTATCTCCTCTCAATTCCTACTTAAATCACTTAAAAAAAATACACCATTTATTTGTACTTTGCTTAGTAAAGATTTGTCTGCATCAAAGCTGGAGCCAGAATTCAGTTGGTCACATTTGTTTTGGTAGAAGTCCACATGGGGACACTGCTGCAATAAATGTGCCTGCTTTTGAAACAGATCGGGATTGAAGTGAAATAGAAATACAGCTAGCTGCAAAATCAGAATTTTTCACAAACTTCTTCAAAAGGTACAGGTGTAGCTCATATTCAAATCAAATGACTTGTTCTCGAGTTCTATATAGACACACTTGATGCCACCTTCTAGCCTAAGTATAAGATATCATTTCTAAAAGCATTCCATAAGAAGTGTTTTCCATCCTTCAGAGTACGAAACAAAATATCTGCCTAAACATCTATAGAATCACCTATGCTACTGAGGTCTGACATGCTGTTCAGTGGTTGTTAGCAGAGGCTTTCCTCTTGTGTAACAGAGCTTTCCCTGGTGAAGCCTCTTTCTATACTGTTTGCCTACAAGTCAGGGATGGAAACACCAGTGAAAACTCTGTTCTCTGGTTTAGAGGCCCAGAAATTTTTTTAATCACTCCTGCACCCCCAAAATTATTATGATAAGCTTTTCTCACCTGATCTCCTTCAAAATACTTTCATTATGACCATGAAATCGCCTGCAGTCATTGTATAAATATAACAGCACTTGGGACTTTCAGGTTATGTGCTTATCAATATTTTGCAAAATGTTTCTGAACATGGTGACTGCAAACAGACCTATGCATAGGTGGAGGAGTTCCACATACCCTTTTTAAAGAAGTTTCAGAGGTCTGGGAGAATCCAGATCACCTTGACTGTTCTACAGATCTGCAAATATTTTGTATGACAGTTTAAGCTTGTGAGCCCTAAAATTTTACTCATAAAGGAAGTAGACTAGATCATTTACAAAGAAATAATTGCACACATCATCTAATTTGTGTATGCAGTGCAATCAGCACTGAAGGACCATAAATATTTATGTGCTTGTAAGGTAGATACATAAACAGTATCTACCATTATTTAGATTAGTAGATGTAAATCAACCTCTTTGCCTCAAGGTATCAATTAATCCTTACAGGATTTATCCCTTCTGCTCTGCACTCAACATTTTCAGATTGTCCAGGTAAGTTGCATAGGTTGACAACATGGTGTCTCAAAGCTCCTTGAGAGATGATGTCATACTTACAATTAGTCTGGAACAAAATGAAAAACAGTGGCCTTGCAGGTTCCAGCAGCAAGCTCTGCCCATCCGTCTTCGGTTTCCCTGCATGGCAAATACATATTGTCAGAAAAAAGAGGTTTCAAAAATTCAGAGGAATAAGGTTTGCATCCACTGTTGATGTTCTCTGTTGCAGATGCAAAGATAATTAATGTAATCTAACACATCTTGAGGTAAACTAATGTGCATACAGATATAAACAACAATTTCAATCTTTTAAAGAGCACAAATCTGGCGCTTATTAGAACGGTTCATAATCACTCCCATTTCAAGTTCTGCATGAGAATATGCTGTAATGAGGAATTTAAAATCTTCTAATTAGACATGATTTTATAAAGCAGACAGATAATAAAAATGGTGACAGTTGCACAGAGAAGGATGAGAAAACACTGTAGAATGGAAAGAAAGGAAGAAAAAGGGTATAAATGAAGAAAAAATAAACACGATGAGTTACTGTTGCAACAAATTTATCCTACAAAATTTGAAGCATACTGCAGTTTTAAATTTCACAGTGTGAAAAGCTAAAATTAGATATTTATTTATAAAGTTGCGTTAGAATAGGTAGACTTATGTTGACTGACAACTTTATTTGATAAAGGATGCTTACTAAGCCTTGGGGATTACTTACTAAAGTTTTAGCACTGCAGAACAGGAAATAGAGGTATCTAGACATTCTGTTAAAAGTGATCAAGGCACTTGTTTAATAGTTCTTAGCTATGGAGCCATTGCAGAGCTCTTTATCCTGATTTGTAGGCAGTGAGATATTGGAACAAATAAAAAATATTTTCTATATATTTTGAAGAAGGATGATGTTCTTCTAAAAGACAGGAAGAGGTAAGAAGTTGACTCTACAGTGAGCAATTCTTCCTCTATCACACAGTGTAAGTATGAGGTGGGATGCTAAAGGCTGTTTATTCCCCAGCAATACACAGAAAACACTACAGAACAGTCTGTTGGAGAATGAAGGTGACAGGTGACCCTTGTTAGGATAGATTGCACCCCAATAGGAGAGCTGTCCTATTTCCTTCTTTTAAAGATCATTTTGCCCTCGTAGTTTTAACAGAGACATTTTAAAAGGCTTGGAAATGACACTTTAACTGTGAGACTCATTTTGTTTTATGTTGTCACTGAACCAGCTGATTTTCCCCAACGGTTTAAGTTATTTCCAGATTGTCACAGGGGATGCCACACGCTAGCTAGATACTGAGCAAGCGCCTATCCAAAGAGTTGCTGCATTTCCAAATGCTCCATACCAGTGGGAGAAATTCAAGGAAGTACATATGTTGCATCTAGTTTCCACAATATTTTGGGTGTGACTGACTAGACTCATATGTTCCCGTATTTCACCAGCAGATATGTATTGGACTCAGAAACAATTCCACACTACCAATATGAAAGTGATGTGCGAAGCCAAGAATGATATTACTTTAGATCTTGCCAACTAGTCTTGATCAATAGATGAAGGTCAACTCACTCAAACACATATATCTATTTCTGATCAACCAGTTCTAGCTGCATAGCCGGGAAATTGTTTATCAGTTAGGAGCTAATCTGCATATATTAAAAGAGCAATGTTCCTCTTTACTGTTAAATAAATACCAGTGTTGCAAATGATAGCTTATTTTGTGAGGAATTGTTGTCTTGACTAAATCTATAAATGATAGCAAAGAGAAAGCAGTTCAAAACTCATCCAGAAGTGAACTTGTTGAGTAAAAGTATCTTAGTATGATGTTTTGATGCAATTATTCAGCAAGAAATGACCAGTATGTCATAAAAGATAAAGAATGCTTTTCTCCTTCCACTTGCAAATAGAGATAAAAAATTTGCTTTCAAAGCGAAGTCTAAAATTTGACTAAAAAGAAAATAATAGATAAATCAGAACCTTTTGAGAAAAACTAAAATTATACTAGAGAAAGGCTCCTTTCCTTTTTCATACTGTAGCAGATAAAAAGTAGAGACATTTGACACTGCAATAATTTTACTTTTGACAAGGGTATGGAATTTTGTGAGGCAAAATCACTAGCAATGTTATTTCCTATTTGCAAGCTTGGACTGATTTGCCATTGTCTTTTATTTCTTCTCCTTTAGCCTATACACTGAAACGATGTCTATGGCTCCTGGCACTTTCATCTTAAGCTTCAGCAGGCAGTGATATAAGAGGATCTTTGCTCTGTCTCGGCAGGCTTTGATATGAAGTAACTTAAGGTGTGGCAAGGTGGTCTAACAATGCCATACTTCTCTCATAACAGGTGGATTCTCTTGTTTGATTTCTTCACTGAAAAATTCTTTCTGCCTCAAAGTGCAGAACAGACTTGCATATCATGTATATCTACTTCCTCTCATTCTTACCCAGCTTTACCTATAATGGGCTTTCTAGCAATCCAGGCCACAGCTGCAGTAGCTTGTTATTCCAACATACCTTGGTCTAAAAGTAAGAGCCTAAGACAACCCTGCGAGCCACAGTTACCTGCTTTCAACACTAAAATTAAATATAGGTAATTTTAACCCCTAGAACTGAGAGATGCCTTACTTCTGCAGAGGCCATCCAGCTTAACTTCTATGTACATGTGTGCAGGGCTGGTAAATAACTAAATTGTCTCTGTACAGAGAGGCACAAAATATTTCTATGTCCAGTTGCCCAAAATTGATAATAGCAGCTACATGTGTTTGCTCAAGGATTTTTGACTTCTGAACCAAGGAAGAAAACTACATGAGATAGCAAATGGGACATAGAGAACATAATAGATGGGTGATAAACTGCACTCCACATAATTTTGTGGTTATTACATTTTGTAGTGTAGTTATATGTAGTGTGGAGAGCAGAAAAGTATCACCCCTCAGTAAAGCATTGCTCTACAATACTTTACTTGACAATTACAGTAATGTCAGTGAACCCCAGTTAAAAACCAAGACACCAACAGCTCATTTGTGTCTTGCTCTGGAATGTTAAAGTAGCAAGAGCTTTTGATGGCTTTATTTTATTAAGCCAAAAGATGAGTGAATTCTTGATTCTTCTCATCCAAAATCCAAGTATTCACAAATCAAGCTTTGTTTAAGGTGTACAATAATTTCAAAATGATTTTTCTCCTTAATGAACATCTGATCTGTTCCTGGCAAAATGCATTTTTAAGCAGTCTCTTCCTGCTTTATCTCAGTAGGCAGCTCAAATTGGAGTATGCTGTAAAAGATTTTCACACCACAGGTGGGCTATTGGGAGCTTTAGAAGGTAAGACCTGATTATTAAATAGCCATGGAGAATATGTCAGCTTCATATGGAGAAGAGGAGCAAAATAAACAGCAAAAGTCCTCTGATGGAAATAATTCTTAAGTAGAGTCTGGCAAAGATTATCTGAGAAAGAAAAAAGTTTAGTCTTGGCTATTGAAAGTCAAAATTTCACACCGTAACCACAAAGGACTCTGGTTTTCAGCAGAACTGAGAAGCTGGCTTTCACCACTGCTGTTAAGTCCCCAGTTACAGAGGTGTGAAATGTTTACTTAGGAAGTGCAATTCTTCACAAGTGACAATGCAAAAACATTCATTCCTATGAGAAAACGCCATTTGCATACATGCATGAATATATCTAAACCCCCTGGATTTTATCCACTGAGTCTCTTGCAGGAAGAAATATTTCTTGGACTGACCTCTTCCCCTGTGCTTCACTGGGGACTTTGCCCCCAGGGGTAGAATTTTCCCTGTTGCTTCTGCTTCCATTGGGGACTGCACTGAAACCTGGTGACAGGAACTTCTGGGCCTGTGTGTCATCATACCATGGCATGGTCCTTCTTCCCCATGACATTTACTTTGGGGCCATGCTGACTTTCTCCAGCCTTACTTCAAAGATGTTTTATCTGCAGGAAGAGACATTATAAAATGCAAAGACTGGTCAAGCTTTCAGTAAGACCACTGTCCTACTCATCTGTTTGCTTGAGACCTGAGAGCAGTGATAACCCAACTGGCCTTGGATTATCTATTCATAGCAATATTTTGGTTCATAATTAAGTTAAACAAGTAGTTATTCCTATAGCCAGAAAGCATGAACGGGATGATAAGGGAAGACTGATTTATGATCACTTGGTATCTGAAAGGTGTAGCATTCTATTTAACAAATAGTATTCCTCTAGATTGGAAAACATCATAAACACATTGGAAAACCTACAGCCCAGGCCCATAAACCACATGTATTTTTTTAACATTTTAATTTAGCTATCTGTTTTGGATTACATAAATAAAAAAATGAATTCTGTAATTTTTTTTCTGAAATAAATCAATTCTGTTACATTGGAATTGCCGATTAGATTGAGCATTAGGGAATGTATAAAACTGCATCTTTAACAGACATGACAACATTTCTCAATGAGAATCAAGCCGTTTGCAGTGACCTTCATGTTGATCAGTGGGGGGTCAGTACTGGCATTAAATCATTTTGATTCACAGATGAGATCAACATATTCATATTTGTTTGCCAAATGTGTATTTTAATTTAAGCTTCCTCTGATTGATGCATGTAATTTATGCTGCTTAGAACTAAGGCATCATATTTTTCTTTTTTCCTAACTAACCGGGGGAGACTTTCTTGGAAACAGATAAAGGAAAGAGTCCAGTAATTTGTAGCAATGTGACTACTGCCACACATGTTCTAGAATTAATGTTCTTCATTAGGGTGAGGAGTATCAGCTGTATATATACATCAGGATTTTAATTAACTTGGTCCCCACAACAGGACACATGATTCAAACTGTTTTTCCTTTATTCCATATTAGATTAAAAAAAAAAAAAATCCAAATCAACATGATGTAAAGTTAAAACAGAAAAAAGCCCCCAACAAAAACCAACCCCAGGCACAAAGCAACAACAAGAAACAAAATCTAAGAATTGCAGTCGAGGTCAAGTATATTTCTATAAGTCAGAATTAATTATTGTTAGTTACTTGGTACTGATTGCTCACAGAACTGTGCTCTGACTGAGAGGTTAGCAGTTCTACCTACCCTGCATAGCCCAGTTTGACACAAGGGTAGTGACCCATTCATGGGACAGTTTGAATTCTTTTCATGTATTTTTGAGATAGACACTATTGCATTTACAAGCAACTTGTAATTGTACAGAAACTGCAACTACTGAAAAAGAAGAAAGATTTGGATTCTGAGAAAAGGGCATTTTGAGGAAAACACTACTAATCTTCCAAGGCCTGTGAATCTTACCCATCAGCCACCTTCCCCACATCTCCAAAATTTCCACAGGTATTTTGTCATGTAAAAAAATGCGTCCAAGAAAAGGAAGCCTTTTTTTACAGCAATGTAGGCAAGAGCAGGACAGTGCTTTTCATGTAGTCTCAGGTGTGACACACATGAGACCTCAAATAATTTTGTGCATTCAGGCAGAAGCACATGGAGCTGGGTATTGGGATAGATAAAACTGGCACTGACACCATCTAACTCCGTGGCTGGA
>JBCJKH010053249.1:36760-48452 GCA_039877255.1 Loriculus beryllinus
ATTTTCATTAAGCAAAATGATCTTAATAACAGCTACTAAGAACAGCAGCTGACATTCCTGTTGGTAGAGCTATACAGTAGCCTGTGACTTCTTTTTTTCCCACTTCTTATTTCTAGTGAGGCAACACGTATCAGCTTCATATACCCTTCTTCTGAAAACCCTCTGACCACTGGAGAAATATGAGAGTCCTGTAATAATTCGTGGTTAAGTAGGTCTGATGAGAAGGGTAAGCTGAAGCAAGCTGAAGCTATAGATTTGCCATCGGTAGATGTCTGTCTGTTGATTAGATATAACTGTGTTTTTATTTCCATCTCTTCCAGATTAGAGGATATAAAAGCAGTCACCTGTCAACCCAATCCAGCAATGAAATTCAGCAGCCTATTGTCCCAATCACTGCTTTCAATCACTCTAAACGGTCTCCAGAGACAATCATTATTATAGGACATGTTCCTAAGAGTAGATAAATGGAGCTCAACCTGCCAGCCTGCATAGGGAAAGATGGACAGTCTTGGCCAAAAATATGAAAGGGCCTGGAGCTTTATTGACATTTACATCAAAAATAGTTAGCAATGAAAGCAGCTGTTGTGGAGAGCTTTCACCACAACGTGTTTGGAATATGCTGTGAATTGAAATACAGACCTCCTGACAAGCAATTTACCTTCTGTCATTCTCCATGTGCTTGCAGCATTACTGGGTACTTGCTGTGATAGCCCACTTAAAGCTGCACATGTGTACAGTTTGGACGAAAGATTAACTGCAATTTGAGGCAGGAAGTAACGAATTGTGGAGTGTCATTCATAATGGCCGACATTGTCATCTGCAGGGTGACACCACAGCAAGAAGGTGCCTCTGTTGTGACGAGCTTATAGATTCAGATGTCATTCATCCTAATGAAGATCTGCCTACAATTCTAATAAGCAGAGTGTGAGACAGCTCAGGATTATAAGCATTAATCTGCCTTGTTTGTTGACATTAACATGATGACTAAAATGCCATTATGCAAGAAATTCTTTCTAAAGCTATTAAAAAGGGGCAATCTTAATGTGAGTATTACAGCCCAGAACAAAAGATGTGCCAGGAGTTAATTTCCCTGTTTACTCTTGTCATTTTCTACACAGCATTGATTTTTTTTTAGTACTCAAAATAACTGATGTTGCACAAAAGTTTCTGCTATTTCATGAATATAGTACCACTTATTGCAGCTGAAATACAACACACGTGCTGGTTTCCCCTAACGCAAAATGTAATCCATTAACCCCCAGTGCTCATAGCAGGTTATGTTTAATGCAAATAACAATAGGATAAATATTTAGCTATCATTTTGTGACAATAACAAACCTAAATCATGCCAAGCATACTTAAAAGGAAGACTTATGCTAATATTTAATTTAAATAATTCACCTAATATGTAGGTAGATTGGATTTTCTTTTCAGCCACACAAATAAGCCATTTTCAAGCTGATGCAGTGCTCTTGACTATGTGTCAATGGAGAACTGCCAAGGCTGATTTTTCCAAAGACATCAAGTCTCTTACAAGTCATTATCAACTGGAATTGAAATAAATCTGTGTGTAAATATGTGTTTAAAGAGGGCTAGAAGAAGGATATTAAGGGGTTTGATCTTTATCCCTGCAGAAGTGGATGTCATATATAAAAATGGATTTGTGTGCCTGTCTTTACAACTTAGCTTAAATATCAGTTGCTATCTAAAAACTGTATTCACTAGCAAAATCCAGGCAGCAATCTAGTATCTCAGATAAGGGATAAAATATTTTCATTGCAGATACACCTAAGACACTCAGGTTCTAAAGGACAGTGATGCAGATGGGAGATTTCTTTGCACTTAGTACATGCTTCAGCAGCTTGGTTTGTTTTTTGTTTTGCTGTTTGGTCTTGGGTTGTTGTTTTTTTGTTTTTCTCTTTTTTACACTTAGGTCTTTAAACCAACTTGAAAATTCTTAATTCTTAATTTATGTAAGACACATTTCACCAGAACATAGCTATTGCTATTTTTGCTGTCTGGATATGGAACAAATTACACTCCACAGTAAGAATTTTGGGTTGAGGGTAGGTTAGTAAAAGATCTTCTAAAAAAGTTAGTCAAAATCTAGTGGCAGCTGTTACCTTTGTAATGTGTCGGTGGAGGAAAAGGTGAAAGATTTATCTTGACATATGTTTGCCAATGCATCAATGGATGGAGGTGAAGTAATTTAAAACCAAGGAGGACCTAGGAGACATGCTGAGGGACAAGAAAATTATTCACTGTGCCTACTAAGTCTTCTATATCTCTGCAAAATGCACAACATTAAATAGTCATATCTACCACAGTCCAGCAGGAAAAGAGTAGGAAGAAAATCCACGCTATGTGTGGGACCATTGTGGGCTGCTTCTAATGAGAGTTGGAAAGTGGGATCCTTATTGTAATTCTGTGACTTAGTGACTGAAAACTACATGCTACAGCAAAGCTAAGCATGGATTTTTGTTTTCCTTCTACTGAGGAAGTTTTTACTACTAAGCCATGATACCTTTAGAAAGGTCCTTCTGTAACACTGGTATAAGGACATATAGAAGGGAAACTAAAACTGGCAAAGGGTGCATTTATTCCATTGGAGATCCAGGTTCTTTCAGGAGGTAAAAGAAGTGCCCATTAAAGATGAAGGATAAACTACCAGTTTATGTAAGGCTTATATATTTGCCCTACAGGCCAAATCTAGTATTGCAGCTAAAAATAATGAAGGCCTTCAGACTGGGAAGTCGCTGGACTCCAAATGCAGTAACTGTGATGATTTAGAGGTCTTGGAGTTGGGTTTAAAAGAGATACTGCTTGAAGCAAGGAGCTTCCAGAGGAAACAGGGGCATGGCATGGCATTGTAAGACCGGACAAATAAGGACATATCTCTGATGAGAATAATCCTAAATCTCAGGTTGCAGAAACCTCTCACGAAAGCAGGAATTTGATCTCATTTCAAACAGTCAAGCAGGGAACACGTTTATTGTATGGCAGGACCTGGAGAATGTGGAACTTCCCTTCTCTCCTGATCCTGGAGCAGAGTAGAAGCTGGCATGTGAGGGGCTCAGGTTCATTGAATTTCCTCCCTTTGATGGGTCCCTAATTCCACGCCCAGGCCTCTCTGGGGGGTCAGGATATTTGGTTTGGTCTCCAAGTCTCCCTGTGGATGAATGGGCTTTTTTTTCGCAGGTGAGAAGACTATTTCAAGTCTTCTTGAAGGGGGATTGTGCTGAAAGGTTTGAGCTGCTAGGCACGAAGCTCAATTGTGCTAGGGACTTGCAATAAGGCAATGAAGAAATTCCAAGGGGGAGATGGAAGCTGGCCTCTGCCTTCCCCTCATTGTCCATGTGGGATATGCTCTGAAGGTGTGAAGCACAAGACTGCACTCACACAGAGGCATCCCATGTAGTTTATTGTCTTCTACATCCCTTCCATGGTATGACTCCCTTGGCAGCACTGCCAGACAGTTCCCTGCTGGCTGTTTCACCTGGGTGGGGCTTCTGGCTCAGCTAGCACTGACTCCTGTGACATGTTTCTGACTAGAGATATGCTCTGTCTCAAGGGGAATGTACCTCAAAGAGCAGCTGTTCATCCTACTCCCTGCACCAGCTGCACATCTCTGGAGCACCAGATGCATACAGCAGCTTTCATGGTGTCTACACAGTGGGCTGGAACAACACAGTACTGAGCCGTTTCCTGCTCTGTTTGAACAAGGCTGCTATTCATTTCTTAAGTCCCCATCAGATAGATCAGGACAGCGCAAAATTAAAATTTCAAATCCTTCTGAGAGAATTTTCCTCTTGCAAAACACTGTCGTCCTTCATGGTGGTAATCTGGCTGTTTGTGGGAAGTGTCCTACAGGTAGGAGTGAAATGCCATGTGCAAGCATGCTTCTAAAAGTTCTAAAAACTATCTATCTCAATTACACTGCTATGAGAGTTATTCCAGGCCACAGAAACCCTGCTGCCATCGTTTAACCCCAGCTGCAACCATGCCACACACAGCCACTTGACCATTTTCCCACAGTTAGCTGGGGGAGAAAATAAGGGTAAAAGTGAGGAAACTCATGGGTAGGTATAAAGACAGTTTAATAGGTAAAGCAAAAGCCACACATGCAAGCAAAGCAAAACAAGGAATTAATTCACCACTTCCCACCACAGGCAGAGAGGTGTTAGCCATATGCAGGAGAGCAGGACTTCATCACATGTAATGGTTACTTGGGAAGACACATACCATCGTTTCTGACGTTCCTCCTTCCTTGTTCTTCCCCTGCCTTTACATGATGAGCATGACATCATATGGTGTGGAATATCTCTTGGGTCAGCTGAGGTCAGCTTTCCAGCTGTGTCCCCCCAACTTCTTGCTCACTCCTAGCCTGCTTGCTGGTGGGGTGGCGTGAGGATCAGAAAAGGCTTTGAGTCTGTGTAAACACTGCTCAGCAGTAACTAAAACACCCCTCAATTATCAATACAGTTTTCAGCACAAATCCAAAATGTAGCCCCACACCAGCTAGGACGAAGAAAATTAACTTTATCCCAGCCAAAACCTGCACATCTGCTTAGGCTTCATGTAAACTGTGATACATGGATATATGCCCACATCTGGGTCCTGGTCCTCTGAACACAAGAGGTGCTTGGAAGCACACCATGTATTTTGCCAGCCTCTGCACACAGGTAGCCTTCCTGTGGAAAAAAAAAGAGGATTTGAGATGGTGAGACAGAGAGGATAAAATCCCTGAATCGCACCCAGACAGGGATGGCTCAGTTCTGGAAACTGCCTGCAAGCCACAGGCTGGGCCAGCTCTCAGGGTCTACCTGCATCACTCCACTGAATAGCAGGCCCAGTACAAACCCAGCAGATTAACAGGATATCGATTCAGCAGGAATAATATCTGTAGATTCAAAAGCTACCTCTGTGTATATTTGTTGGAACTCGGGTTTTTTTGCTTTATTTTTTTCTAATGAAAAAGACTTTCGGAGTGGTATATACTTACATTTGTTTGTTTGATTGTTTCCAAGCAACAAAATGAAGCACTCCAACAATCCAAACCCAGCTGAGATTTGGGATGCAATGTTATTTTTTTGCTGGGAAGTGCTTTTGCTTGTGGCATACATTTATTTTCTGGTAGAATCTAGCCATCCAGAAATGTCCACAGGCTCTAAGTAATGAGTCTGCAAGAACAGGCTTCTTACCACGTTTGTAATTCTGGACTCAGAGCAATAATGGAGATGATTTATTAGACACTGCTAGAAATGCAAATGAATTGTTTGAAGTTGACTACAGATTTTGGTAGCATAAGTGTCCCACAGATCCGACTGACTGAAGACATGTAAACAGGTGAATAGCATCTGAATTTCTGATTACTTTCCATATTTAAAATGAGAGGGGAGTGGAATATTTCTCTAAGGCAAAGGAAAGTGATAGCTGAAAGCGTGAGGAGAATTTGAAGGAGAAATAAATTAAAAAAAAAAAATGAGAGGGAAATTTTTTTTAAGATAAAAGTAGATAGAACCCGAAGTATATGTTGTTGAACAGACCCAAAGTATTTTTAACTAAGAGTTTCATCTGTTTTGAATTAATTCACTGAATAAAAACATTGCCTTTTCTAAGCAAAGTCTGATGCACAGTTTTCACAGAGCTTGACAAAGCTTCCAGCAAATCACTTGTGTCTTTAATTAGACCTTGTACTGGGAAGAAGCTGACTGACTTTAGGGGTCAAGATGGAGTGTCTTATATTTAAGAGAGAATAATAATGGGTCATTGAACCACTGGGTAGATGTTCAGAAAGAACGAGTATTTGACTGCCTGTCAAGTTTCCATTTGGATCTAGGAACAGATCAGAAAAATTCCATCAGCCTGCATGAAGAATTGTCAAAACTTGCTGCAAGGCTAAGGGAAGTAAACGAGAGAGGGTCTCCTGGTGATCACACTGATCTGACCAAAAGCCCATGTTTTCGGTCTTTGCTTTGATATTTTCATATCAGAGAAAAATACTGGCCTTAATAATGGAAGGGAAGAAAGCCAAAACTAAAGGTCTGAAAATTGCTGATTTTCCCACAAGTATTAGGAGAAGCAGTCAAATGAATACACTGGAGGATTATCTTTTCCTCTTTTCTGACTGCATTAACTTTCAGCCAGAGCTATGTAGGCATATTTCTAGCCCAAAAGCTGGACCTACTTTTGCCTCCTCTAACACTGTCATTAAACAGTAACACTATCTGGCAGCAACAAACAGTGCAAAATAAGTCTAAGATTATCCAACAGCACACACAGCTGAGAACATTCAAAACCAGCTGGCAAATGTTTGGATTTACTCCAGATTCTCATAGTTGTCTTCCCTAATGCAGACAAAGGTAACAAATGTGAAAGAGGGGCCAAAGATTCCTGGTTTGCTCCCATGCTGTGCTTTCTCCATCAAACTGATTATCGGGTGATCTCCACTAACAAGGATACACTGTGATTTTCTTTCCTTAAATCCCCTGAATTTTGATGAACCTTGGCAAGTGATAGATCAAAGAATAAAAAAACAACATCCATGAGAAAAGCGTGTGACTGAAAGGAAAAAAATCATCTGACATATCTTAGCGAAACCTTGCAAACGGATTATGTTGTGTATGACTTTTCTTCATTGTGCTCAAAGGACCACACAGAATCAGCCCTCCAAAACCTGAAGTCTTGGCTTATCGCCATCAGAAAAATCCAGACTCAGAGAACAAGTCCTTGAGCAAAGGACTTGTCTCTTTCATACAGCTCTTGTAGAAGAAGGAAAGACTTCAGATAGGCATTGCCTGACACTAAAACCTGCTTGTCTGCCTGTGGTAAATCTGTGTTTGATACACAAATACAGATGTCACCATGCTTGCCTTTCATTTGAGACCTTTCACTGCTTGTAACTGACATTCAAACCAGCAAATGGAATAGAAGCTTGATTGCCCCAACCACACCAAGAGTGAGCTCCAGTCTCCTTTCTGCAGTACACCTGTGCTGCTGGCAGCAGCAGGCTGCTCCAAATGACACTGGTAAAAGAAAAATTGTGAATGTTGCATTATTATCCACATCTACTATTTCTATTTGTACCCAAAGAAGAGGCATGCTTTTGACTTCAAGCAGAGCTTCTTCTCCCCAGTCTGCCCAGCCCTCCCAAGTTCCTCTGACAGACTTGGGAGCTACATGAATCACATCCTCTGTGAAACACTGAGGTTATTTGGTATCATGAGAAGACACTCCTACCATTTAGCCATACAGTATATTTTCTCTGTGAGTAGCTACATGTGAACATAATTTTCTAGCCAAGTTGCAATAAGATGTTGATAGAAAGTTTTGGTGAGTTCTTGCAGCTCTTGATCTCAGTTCTTTAAAGAGTAGAAGTTCCCTTTTCAGGAAGGTCTTACTGCTCTGGAAGTACATGTCCTACTCGGCATACCTGGAGGACCTTTGCGGAGACCATCTGTGCCCTTTCCTGAAGGCAATCTGGACCAAAACTGCCTCATTCCTGGGGGGAAGGGTGTAATACACAACTGCAAATGCTGGGGAAAAAAGGCATATTTCTTATTGTGATGTGTGCCTTCTCTGGGTTCTAGATATGATCTCAAAGTGGAGCTGTGTATTGTAAGATAGAGGAAAAACTAAGCTGATGCTTGATATTTGCAGTACAGCAGGACCCAGAAGCCTAGGTCAGTCTCAGGGCTTGCTTGTGCCAACTTTTATTCAAGCACTTTTTATGCTTTATCCTATTTACCTATTAATAGGGGGTTTCTCTCCTTTTCAGCTTCTTGCAACTTTGAGATTTTTTTTTCTTTTCTTTCTCAGGGGCTTATTCTCCCTGTCTTGTTTCTAAAAATCAGTAAGGAAAGCAAAAAATTTAATTTAATTTAATTTAATTTAATTTAATTTAATTTAATTTAATGGGCTTCCCAGATTGCATTTGGTGACTAACTGACAAAGAAACTCCCCTGCTAGGGAAAATTTCCTTTGAGGTCTTCTTTTCTCATAATAGGAACAGTTTGAACAGGCAGTACTTGTTTCTTTTTAAAGCATTATCTGAATAAACAACTTTAGTTGGAACTCTTTTGCTTGACTTCCTTTATGACTTTGGAGTATTTGTTGCAAAAGTTACCCTCTAAGCTAATTAATAACTTACTACTCTATTTCGTAAAAATCTTCATTCTAGCATTGCAAGTCAGCTACCTTTATAGACAGGTGAGGGCTGCTTCATGGCTGATATAAATTGCCCCAGATCTGAGTGAGGAACTGGAGGAGACAGAAATGGGCAAGAAAAGAGGACTAGTTATAAATCTGGCCAAGACATTGACAGGAAATCATTTCCAGGCTTTCATTCCACGCTGCAGATGCACAGACAGAAAAACCTGAATGCAGTGGAACCAGTAAGCTCCACTGTGCTCTAATTGGTTTATAGCTATAAATTGACAAGCTCTTAGGAACAAAACTTTTTAAGATAAGTACTGTTAGAGATGCAGTTAACAGTCTGTGATATCCGTTAGACATCCATGGCTGTGGAGCTGCAGATCACCCTACTGAGATGGTGAAACTGCAAAGCCTCCTTCCAGACCTGTCTCCCTAGTGTCCTGGGGTCAGAGTTTGCTGCTGTTTTATGAGTTGAGCAAACAGATTGAGCAGCAGATCTGGAAGGCAGGGGGCCAGCGGGGCCCAGTCCCTGCAAAAAGTGACCCAATGTGTGCTGAAGGGATGGGAAAGCCCTTGAGATGTGTTACGGCCATACTGCTCCGCCTAGCAGCTGGCTTCTTCACCCTCTGCCTTTTAATCTTGTCCTGTCACTCTACCCATACATAAGCTTTGCTACCTGCGAACCTTATCCTTTTCCTGCATAGTTAGACAGAAGCATAAATAAATAATGATAGCAAAGGGTGGGGAGGGATCTGAGTTTCAACATTTAAAGTAAACCTCTGAGATAAGGGAAGTTGTGGTCAATTGAGCAAACAAACCTTGGACGAGTAAGGAAAGTTCAGGAGAGAGCAAATGAATGAGTAAATAAACAGATAAAGTGCTTGTGTGAAGTTTTAAATGAGAGTCAGCTGCTCCATAAAAACAAGAAGCCTTTAAAGTATGAGGAGAAAGAGGCATTTGTTTTCTGTATGCAGAAAACCACAGCTTTGCTGAAGTGGAAGGAGCACTGGTTAGAGTCTGGGTACTTTCATTTCCACTCACAGTACATGCAATTGTAGAGGTAGGCTTCTGCTCTAATGAGATGGGGAGACAGGGTTTAAGCTTGTAAGTTGATTGAGTCCCTATGGACAAAGGGTAGAGCTGCATCTGGGCTGAGATGAAGCATGTATCAAGCCTTGGCACTACTGAGATCATTCCAGTTTCCCTTCTTGACATTTGCTTCTTATTTTTTGTTAATTAAATTTTCTTGAACGGAAAGGCTTTTTAGTTGCAGGACCAGTTATAAACAGCTCTGAGAGATCAGTCTGAAGGAGTATGAAAAAAGGTATCTGCATTTACCTGATTCTGCATTTCACTAGCCTGTTTCTAGTTTGAATTCAATATGATTTCCCTGTTTCTCATTCATACAAAAGAAGACTCCTCTCATGAAGATATTTCAAATGTCTTGTTGATAAATATTTGATATACACGTATTGATATGCAATTTCTGACCTAAAATGACATATTCATTTGCTTATCTATTCACAAGAAGAGCTCATAAAACTTGAATTGTAAAATGTATTGCATTAAAATAATGCAAACGATCTCCATAACAACACTAGCAAGTGCTTCCCTGTAAAGAAAAGTTTATGAAACACATTTAAATATTTATGAAATGTTAAAAATGAGGCATTAATTGGTAAATGACTTAATTAAATTCTTTTTTGAGTAATTAGGAGAAGATACTTTCGTCTCTGTTTTGCATGCCATTTGTCTTGTTCTCTGTTTGATAAAGCCTGCCTGTCAGTCAAACTTTGCTGCAGGTAATTTTTTGTCTCTGCGGGGAAAATCTTAAAAAATTACATCTGAATTTAAAATATTTTGATTATCATTTTTGTCTAACAAATTCTCCTTTTTGCTTTATCTTCTATATGTCCCAGTAAAGCAGCATTCTGGGAATTAAGGGCCTGAAGATGAAATTCTGCATCAAGGCATTACTGAGTTTCCAAAACACTCTCCTGAGAGCAAACTGAATCAATCTAGAATCAACAAACAGTGCAGTTAATTAATGAGTACACCATAAGGGAGCTTTTTTAAACAATGTTGACTGCTGCTGCCTCAGGACCAATAGCACCAGAAGTTATTGCTGGTTTCAAAGAAGTGATTCTTAGGGTTCCCTCAAGGCACCTTTTGCTTACATTAGCTATTTACTACAACTTTTCCTCTTATTTGCACCCTAGGGAAAGTATACTTATTTGCTAAATTACTTTTTAAGTGATGCTTCTTCATGCCAGTAGCCCGAGGCATATGAAGGAAGACGCTACAGCATAAATAACAGCAGAAATTGAGCTGCTTTACAGCAAAGTGCACAGAAAACCTTCGAGCTGGACATCACTCAAGCAGTGCTTCAAAGCCAAGCTGAACCTGGAGGGCTGGGGATAGCCTCAGAAGCCAACTGCACACCCAGCCAACAGTGTGCCACCAGTGGACACAGACCCACCCAAGTGCATGGCTCCCCAGAGGGAGCAGCCCTGCAATCATTTCAGAGAATCAGGACAGGATAATTGAGAAAAAAACCCAAACAAACCAAATGTCCAGCCACTATGAATTGGGAAAGCCAGAGTGATCTTAGGAGAGTGATGCAGGTTTGCATGATGTGAGAACCTGGATAGCAGGCTGTCTCCAACAATGAGCTGAATATTCAAACTACAGCCTTTAATGTAAAAAAAAAAAACAACAAAACAAATGCAAACAAAAGAATATTAAAAATGTGACTACATTTTCTTTAAGGTCACAGTACTACACAGTCACAATGCAGTGATTATTTTTCTTGTGTAACTTTGGAATTTCCCTTTCAGGACACTCTGTAGGAGGAGAAAAAATTATCTAAAGTAGGAGGCTGTGTTTACCAAACACCCTTCAAAAGATAAGCTGAGTAGATCATCATGTTCTTGCAAAATGATGTTTTCTTATTACAGCTATGCAGTAAGAGTTTAAAATTATTGTTAAGTAGGGTCAAGCTATCACTGTCCTGGGGTAAAGTTGGTTTTGTCTGTAACTAAATTCAGATGTTGGATAAATTGCTGAAATTCCTACTTTTAAAGGAATTTAAAAGGAATTTAAAGGACCCTTGCTGGCAATTTTACTTACCTAAGGCATGCTTTGAGCTCTTTTAACTGTAACAGCATCTGTCATTGACCAGTTTAAAGTGTCCCTTAAAATGGAAGTGTAGAAATATTAATCTAAATCTGAATGTCAGCATTATATATATAAGTCCAAGAGACTGTACAAGCATTGGAGACAGCAATAATCAATTGACAGCACTGATTGTATCCTACTGGAAGGTATTTCCAGTCTTCACATGCTTTAGTAACATTTAATTACAAGTTACCCCTACTATAAATATTTCAGTGGGGTCCTGAAGAAGCTGGCAAATGAAGTTGCGAAGCCACTGGCCATCATATTTGAAAAATCATGGCAGACAGGTGAAGTTCCTGATGACTGGAAAAAGGGAAATATAACCCCCATTTTCAAGAAGGGGAAAATGGATGACCCAGGG
>JBCJKH010053251.1:0-10152 GCA_039877255.1 Loriculus beryllinus
CAAACTGTTCCAGGTCATCACCACCCTCATAGTGAAGAACTGCAGTATAACTCTACAATTATTATGCTTTATATTAATATTTATCTATAAAGTAATTGGAAGTTAAATACATTTTACTTTACTGAAGTAAAACCAAGTGCAGTAGACACATTACTCATTTTTTTATTTAAATTTTATAGAAAAGAATTTCAGAATTAATTGGCATTTGAACTATTTTTTTTCTTTAGTCTTCATAATTGTGCAAATGTTACATCAATTTTTGTATGCTGTGTATATATTATTATGTATAAATTATTTGAGATTTTGTTATTAGGGGATATAATGAGTCCTGTATGAGAATAAAATCCATTCTTCTGCTTTAGCATTTCACTTCATGAGCAAATTGTTGTCTTTACTCTTGCTAAGTTATTCTTGCATTTAGTAATTCAATAGTAAGTCTGGACCATTTTTCACCAGGGAAAAAGGGGCAGAAGTGTGTCTTTATTTTCCATGTATATTCAGTGTTGTACTCGGGGGAATGGTATATCCAAAAATAAGACTATAAATAAGAAATCAGTAGCCTTTTCTGTCTTGCTGTATTATGTGGGCTTGATGTATGCTTCTGCAGCATTATTATTTACTCTGTTCAAATCAATGCTCTGAGCTTTGCTTTATGTGATTGATTTCTTCCAGATTAGACTAGGAGGTACATGATTTAATAAACACTGCTCTTACCTGTTTGCTAACACACAAATATCTGCAGTATTACATTCAGAGATACTATAAAGTTTCCAAAATGCTTCAGTTAGTCATAAAATTTTGACAGTATGACTTTATTTGAATAGGAAAGAGAAAATAACTTTGGTCTTATGTAGTCAAGGCAAAATACAGTGGTTTGGAAGCAATGGAAATAAAGCAAGAGCTTACAAAAATTAAGCCAAATTCTGTCGAAGATAATGATGAAAAGGAAAGATGCATACTAGAATGTTCTCCTCTATAATGCCACTTTTATGCCTCAGGAATGAAACGTTTTTTCCATACTTTTGTGTTCTTAAATTCTGTGGTAAGAGATTGAAAAGTATCAATAGCACTGCAGAAATATTCTTGTCCCTCCCTAAAATGTACCTCTTACTATGTATCTTGCATTACTATTTAGTGAAGGCTTTTGCAGAAATTAGGTGTCAGGGAAGAATTTGAATTTTCGTGTGATATATAGTACTATTTAGGATTCAGTGAGTTTGGGCTCTATATAGAATGCCTTCTCTTTAATAGGATGTTATTTCATTGCCACATTGCTTTTCCATAGCAACTTACTGGTTGTTAATATTTTGGGAAGCTATAGCTTTGAAAAGTTCCATGGAGGAAGAGGAAGGATTCTGTATGGCATTTGGAAGATTAGAACCAGGTTTTTTACAGTTGCTTATGAATGGATTCTGTGAACCTGGTTTGGATACAGTTTTGTACAGATTTGTCTTTGCCCTCACAATTCTACTTTTTGTATTTCTAACATTCCTAAGAATGTTCTCTATATTACTAAGCCAAATGTTTCCCAGTGATTTTCAACCCAGAGATGTTTGTGAAAAATCACTGGTAGAAAACATGGTGCTCTTCAAGTAGTAATGGCCTGTGGAGTTGGGACATTTTGAGAAAAGTTTCATGAGAGGTTAGCAGTGTAATACAGTGTTTTTCTGCAAGTACACTCTTAGTTCTTTGGTTTTCCTGATAACAGCCTGACATATCATTATTCCTCTCTATTTTTTTTTCACTGTATGTATGATAAGGGTTTGTTTGTTTGTTTGTTTGTTTTTGATGCTTTGTGCAGTATTGTATTTTCTAGATGTAAATCTCAGTAGCTTCAAGGTATGTCTCTGCTCAGATGTGGGTTACAGCCTGATATACAGGATGTTCCCTCATTCTCTGTACCCAAATCAGTCTGTGGCCAGGTAATTCCTTTAACGCTTTCTGAGAAATGTTGTTGGGGTTCTATTAATCTTTCTCCAGGAAGCTTGTATTTCAGATATTACCCAGTTTTCATCCACTTCCCTGGGAGATGGTTTTCATTTTCAATTGCTGTAGTATTGTTTTTAATATTGCTGTCTTTCCCTGCTACTTTGTATTGTGGAATTAAAATGCTACTTTTCACAGAGCAAATACCATATTGCTTTTGAAGAATAGATATTATTCTAATACCCTCCCCAACACCTTGGGAAGTATTGTACAATATGGTATTTTTCAGTCCACATTTTTTATCAACACGATCACCATCACCTGCAGCCATCATTCCATTTTAGATCACAGCCCTACAGGTATTTTTTTCCCTTTTGCAATATCAAGATATGAAGAAGATGAATGAAAGCTTCTTGCATGTTTTTGTCACTGTGTTTTTATAGCTCTCATGAACAGTGCTGGACTTGGCAGCCTAGAGACTGAAATCCTCTGTTTAATCACAGGCTAGGTATAGTTCAGCAGAAAGACATATCTCTATACACAGCCCCTGTAGCATGTCTAAGCCCTGAGCTGGAGAGACGATCTTCTATAAGTGAAAAAAAGCACTCAGGCCAGTCAGTCCTTGCCCTCATCTCTGAAGCTGTCTAAAAGAAGCATTCATGCCATTGAGTTTCATGACAGGTGGTAATGTCTAGTCTGGAGCAGACTGAGAGTTCCCTGTCACTCTTTTGGGAATTTCTTTCTGTAAGTTACTGAGAGAATGTAGTGTTCTGTCCAGTCTGGAAGTTGTATATCTGTGTGCACTATGTTGTCACATATCTCTTCAAAGGCATTAGGTTTTCAGGTCAGTTTACCTTCAGCCATGGGCTTGACCTGAAGCTCATTTATGTCTATGATTTTTTTTACTTTTCTTTTTATTTTTACTTGGGTGAACTTTCAAAATCCCATAGCTAAAACTAAGTAAAATAATAAACCTTACTCCTGTTTGTAGAACTTTGAAATGTTTTATTTGACAACAAAGCAAAACAAAGGCCCTTCAGACACTCCTTCAGTAACCTAGGTCCACAGAAAAAGTACTGCAGAGAATTCTTGTGTGGGGCCATAAACTGTAATCTCTTAACATCTTTAATGTTGTAATAGAAAGGCAATAATCTAGGTCATATTCTTTTTCACAAAGATGGGGTTTTGGGGTTTTATTAATTTTCCCTGAAAATCCAATGTAATGAAAGTATGTGCTACTCCAGAAGTGCTGGCTATTAAATCTGCTAGAAATTATTTGACTGTTTCTTGTTTTGTTTTTTTTTTTTGTATTTTTCAGCTAACAGGACAAGTGACTTTGCAGATTGCCAATGAACCAGTTTTGCCGTTTAATGCCCTCGACATCGCATTAGAAGTTCAGAACAGTCTTAAAGGTAATTCTTGGTAGAGGAATATTGTTCTCCATTCATACTGAGAAAAAAGAAAAAAAAGGATCATTTACTCCTGATATGGATTTTCGATTTCCACTTGAATGGTAGCCAGCGTTTTTGCTAATGTCATTATGTTATGCTAAATAAAATACAGATTTTCTTACTAAATAAAGAAAAAAAGGTTATATTTCTTCTGTCAGTTAAGCAATAATTAGTATTAAAATCTCATCATTACAGTGAAAGATAACAACCTCTGTTACAACTTGATTTTAATTCCCTTCAAGGCTTTGTTCAGTACAAGCAAGAAAGGGTTTCTAATCCTGTTGTCATTTGGCTCCTTAATTTTCACAGTCATCTTCCTTGTCTGGTCATTCCATTAACTCACCTTGTTGGCAAGGTATGCTAACTTTTCTCCTTTCTCAGGCATGATGAAGCATATTAATTTGCCAGTACTTCTTGTTTGAGTTGATTAAGCACTGAGACCATGGAAACTCTGTATTTGAAATTGATCTTCGTAATTTTGGGACAGGGGGTTGACTTTAGTGAGACAGACCTGAAAGTTCCTAATCAGAAGTAAACAGAAATGACAGGTAATTTGGAAATGATGCAAATGTAATTCTCATAGGCTCTGGATTTGGCACTGTTTGCTAGGTATAGGATGAATATCTTGATATAAGACTGCTTCATCAAGATTGTGGAGGTATTACTAATATTCCTGTGTTACCTTCTCATTTATGGCTCATTCCATTGTCTTGCAGCCTTTAGGACTTCATAAAAGAACAAGCATGCCTTTGCTTCTGGGGCCTCTTTTTTTGTGGTTTGTTTTCTTTCGGGGGATTTTGAGGTTGTTGGGGTTTTTTTCCCTACAGCTGATACAAAAATGTTGATAAGTTATGGAGTTAAGCCCATTGCATGTTAGTGGTATGTTCTCTGCTACTATTAAGGCTACAAAAGAACAACAAACCTTCTTGTAATCAATTATGATATGAAAAGAACATGTCTTAGTTCCAGTCCTGAGCATTAAGGAGGGAAAGGAGGTCTAGGTTCTAACATTGTCCAGTGTTACTCATCCAGAGCTTTCTCCTTCAGTACCATCTGTCCTCCTCCTCCCATTCTGTCCCTTTTTCCTTAGCTTCCTAGTATCTTAGTATTCAAGTAGTATCTAGCTCTTTTTCCCTTTCCAAGTGGCTAGTTGAAAGTAGGACAGATGTGGAGAGCACATAAGAAGCTTAGTCCTTGGAGATTGAATATTACAATAATTGAGCTGCCAAACTCTAACATTATTCCTTTAATGTGTGCAGACTGAGATATTTCAGAATCCAGTATTCTCAGAATTCAGTGAACTTACAAGGTACATCCCTGACAAGTACCCCCATAAAATTTGAAAGACTGCTCCAAAGCATGTTCTTGTTACATAGTAGAAAAACATAAGATATGTAAAAGCATGTTGTTATTTTCCTCATCTCCAATTAAGTATCTGATACACATTACCTGCAGTGTGCTAATGCCTATCAAAGAAAATTTTTCAGTATATAAATCTATGGAAGTTGATCTGTGAAATAAAGATGTAAGTGCTATAAAATCACACCAAAACTTTATTTATAGTTTAGCAGAGTGTGAAATCTTATCTCAATCTCACAGATATTTTGCAATCTTGAGGGGCTTCTCTGCCTTTCATATTCTCCCTACGGTATGAAGTATCACTTTTCTGTAATTCACATTCATAAAAGTATGGTGCTTTTTTTTTTAATCTTTGCCATCCATCATTGTCAAGACCTAGGAGTCCGTAGGCTAGCATTGGTTTGGAATCAGTGAGCATACAAAAACACAGTAATTTTAGCTCTGTTGTGCCATATAAACAGCAGTTTTAGTTCAGCCTAAACACGGCAGGGCATGATGATCAACTGAAAAGTGTGGCTCAGCTGGTATTTCTTCAACTGAACATGAGATGCCTGTTATTGTCTTTCCTTTTTGCTCTTTTGAGTAACAGGAAATTATTTAAACTGACTTTTTTCCTCTAACTTCAGTTAGATCATTTATCTCAACCACTTCAAGAGAAGCAAAATTATTTTCTAGGCTGTGGGGCCATCAGGATAAATTTTGTCCCAGCTGTTCACTTTGGAGTTTTATTTAATTACTTTTCTCATGACTTTCATGTCTCGTCTATTTCTGACTTGTGTCAAATAACAGTTTTTTGTCATTTTGGAAACCAGTAAGACATTGTCTTTTTTTTGTTTACTTAAATGAGAATTTGTATTTTTTAACATGGCTCATGAACTTCTTCATTCTTCAAAAGATTTTATATTGTCTGAGATTTCCAGTTCAAAATTGCATTTTCTTAGTAAACTATTTCTTTCTCCAACTCGGTGGAAACTGCAAATGTAAAAAAGGTGAAAGGAAATCCACACAACATGCCAGAAGATTTTTTCATTAAGTTTAGTTTTGTGCCTCTTTGTTCTGGTTCAGTCAGTCACTTAAACACACATTTTATTGCCTGTTGGATTTTCTTACATTCCTGAAGTTAAATCATTTGTGTAAATACTTGAGTCACAGTTTTGCTGGCTCCTGGATGTCCTCACCAAAGGACGCATGTGTCTTAATATGTGTTAATACTGCATTTATTTATGTTTCCAAAGGGTTTAATTCTGTGATGTGGTGGATGTCTGTATTGTTAGCTCCGTTAAATTCAATGGGATGTTGCTCAGCACTTTATAAACTGTTTATTACACTCAGGATAGGCTGGGTGGCAGGTTATAGGGCAATGTCATCCACAACATGTTTACATCTGTCTTGAGGCCTGTTCCTGTTACAGATGCAACATGGCTATTAAGCAGCACATGTTCTCTCCTCTTGCACACACCAGAACTCTTGGAAACAAGCTACTGCTTTTGGGTGTACTTGACAAGAAAGGTTCTGGCTGGAGAGACTTCTGTTTTTGTGCATCTGCTCATGATCTGATGTTTAACAGTAGACCTCATGGTCCTAAGTAATATGAGATGGCTTCCAAGACTGAAATCCAGATCCCCAGGGCTATTCAGGCTGTTATCTCTCTGATGACAGATGTGCTATTTTAGAGAAATTCATAAATAAGTGACAGTTTGAAATATTCTCATTATCTACACATGGCAGTTGAGCAGTGTTCGAGGCTTTCATACATTTAAAATCAAGACCCACTGCAACTTGAATTAAATACAAGAGTATCTCACTAGGCCTTGCATGCTATGAAAACCCAATTTATCTTTTGAGGTAGGGTGCCGACAAGATGTCAAATCTGATGTGTCAAGGATACAAATGGTACTTTTAAGCACTTCAGTAGAAGTATTTTGTATGCATATGCAAGTAGAAATGTATAAGCATTTGTATACAAGTATTTTGATTATATGTAAGCATTTTTATTCAAAACATACTCATACTACACACTAAATGCTTACAGGACTGTGTGGTCTGGACTTGCTCCTTGTTGCCTGTCTTGCACTGGATTAGAGCCCCTTCAGAATTTAGTATATTTTACAGCAAGCTTCAGGGATTGATGATGGAGGTGTCAAAGTGTCTCATTAGGATTAAAAGCCTTTCTGTACCTTTGCCTGAGTCAGCAATAGCAAGTTCAATCTCACAATTTACAGAAATAAAGGTAACGAGGTTTGATACTAGCTGTGTCTGTCTCTTAGGTGCTGTTGGCTGTAGAAGCTGGTATCATTCATAATTACAAGTCCCTGGGCCCAGCTAGACTCATGCAGACCTTTCGGAAATTGATACCTATTGCCCCAGGCTTAGACTGTAGCTAAGTAGCACCAGGCAAATGGTGCTACTCTTAAGAGTATCTTAAGATACTCTTAACTGTCATCAAAGTTTTCTGAAGCTGGTAAGCAAATGAGATGAACTGTAGGCATCTCTCATGCGTGCTACCTGAGAGAGGCTATCCTGGTTTCAGCTGGGATAGAGTTCATTTTCTTCCTAGTAGATGGTGCAGTGATGCGTTTTGGCTTTAGTATGAGAACAACACTGATAACACACTGATGTTTTAGTTGTTGCTTAGGAATGCTTGCCACAATCAAGGACTTTTCAAGTCTCATGCTCTGCCAGCAAGGAGGGGCACAAGGCGGCAGGAGAGAGCAGAGACAAGACACCTGAACCAAACTAAGCAAAGGGGCGTTCCATACCACAGCACATCATGCTGGGTATATAAACTGGGGAGAGTTACCTGGAAGGGACTGGTCAGTGTTTGGGTCAGGCTGGGTATCAGTCAGCAGGTGGTGAGCAATTGTATTGTACATCACTTGTGTTTATTGGTTTCTTTTTTGGTTGTTTTTTTTTTTCCTTTCCCCTTTTAGTTTTATTTTCTCCCCTTGTTATTTCCCTTCTTGCTATTATTATCATTAGTAGTATTACATTGTACTTCAGTTATTAAACTGTTCTTATCTCAACCCGCAGGGTTTACATTTTTTAAGTTCTCTTACCCATCCCTCCCAGGGGGAAAAGGAGGGGTGAATGAGTGGCTGCATGGTGATGGGTTACTGGCTGGGTTTAAGCCATGACAGAGACCTATGAAAACAAATTAAATGTGGGTGAGATTTTCTGGTTTTCCCTGTATACAGAGAGCAAGGGCTGTAATTTAAAGCTGTTTAGCTCATACGATGTCAGTTGTGTGTTGCTTCCTATCAGTTAGGCCCTTTCTTCTCCCCAGAACGGATGTTTTACAGATGTTACAGCAGCTGTAGTGCTTGGAGTGATAATAGTAGGCAGTGCTAGTAGAAGTCTAAAAATAATCTGGTTTATGAGAAGCCATTTCCAGGAAAGTCAGCATGACTTTCCACAGCCCTGGCACAACCCATACATTTCAAAATATCAGTCTAAACTCTCCATCCTTAGAAAAATCAATAGAGAAACATTTCGCTGTCATTTACTTGATGGCTGCATAGTCATTGCCTACAGCTGTCTGCTAGTCTTCCATTTGGCATCATTTTACCTGCCTGACCGCATTTCCCTGATCTTTTAGGGTGCTTTTCAGAGTTACTTTCCCATCTGTCTGTATTGTTCAGAAAAGTTCCCTCATTACTGTTCCCACCCATTATTCTTGACTGCTATAGAGGTGAAAAATGCAATAGTTAGTTATCTGCATGTATGACAGAAATATGTTCTTTGCCGTGTGACACTGACATCTTGAGTATCCTTTCAAGGATGTTATATGTTAGTACTGGCAAACCTTTCATCACCCTTTAAAAAACAAACAAGCAAACAAACATGGAAAAATGCATTTTCCATAGACAAAGTATTTGCTGCTGAAGAAAAAGGATGAACACTATTCTGTACCAGTAGGCCATATATGTTTTAGCAGCTGTGTACAAAATCATCAGTAACTTCATAGAATCATAGAATAGTTTGGGTTGGAAGGGACTGTTGAAGGTCACCTGGTCCAGCCTTCTTGCAATGAGCAGGGACATCTTCAATCAGAGCAAGTTGCTCAGAGCCCCGTCCAACCTGGCCTTGAATGCTTCCAGGGATGGGGCATCTTTCAACTCTTTGGGCAATCTGCTCCAGTGTTTTACCACCCTTGTGAAAAAATTTTTCCTTATATCTAATCTAATTCTCCCATCTTTTAGTTTAAAACCATTACCCCTTGTCCTATTGCAACAGGCCCTGCTAAAAAGTTTGTCCCCATCTTTCTTATAAGCCCTTTTTGAATATTGAAAGATGACAGTAAAGTCTTCCTGGAGCCTTCTCTTCTCCAGGCTCATTCTGTATTGACATGCAAAATAATATATTGCAACATGCTTTTTTAATGATAACCTCTTTGAAAAGAGACTTGTAGTGACACCAGATTAGTTTGCTTGGACAGTAGCTGTCATGGTAGCAAAATTGAAGCTGATGGCAGCATATTCTTTGCACTATAAGTGTCTGTGGATTTGTGTTTCTGCCCCCTTTAGGGCACTTTCTACAAAGCTTTCCAATTCAGATTTTCCACTGCCAGGCCTGGTCATCCAATTTCGCAGAGCATGAAAAATCTTCCTAGTGAATACAGCAACACACCGTAGCTGATCCTGAATTTGCAAGCTAATCAAAACCTGAAGCATTTTTCCCTCTCTCTTACGTGAAACACATGTTCACGTGCATGGTGAGCCAGTGTCATGCCTTCAGCTGCTGATTTGTCTGTGCTCATTCTCCTGTAGGTACTCATAGGCAAGTGCATTTATACCAGAGGGCACAAACACAATTTAAGAATGTTACTCTTGAGCAGTAATTTTCATAAGAGCAATCAGTTACACAGGGAAAAGCTTTTGTATTCAATGTCTGTAAAAATAAATATCCATTTGGAGTAACCTGTTTCGGAATAAAATCCAGTTACATTTAACAAGTGTAATGAAATTCAACAATGTAATTCTCTGTTCAAGAATATATATACTCTTGAGTCACTTTCTTGTACTTGCAATGTTATTTATTTAACAACTAAACAGCAATTTTAGATGATTCATCATGATTCATATTGGAGACAAAAAGACAAAGATACAAAATACAGTAAAGTGGTGGTGGTTTCTCAAGTGAAGTAGCACTTGCAAGTTTATTTTCTCTGTAGAAGTATCACAAGCTGTTTTAAGACATTATTAGTTAAAGTGTTATTTTATTTAAGAGTCATTTGCACTTCCACTCCCAACTTCTCAACTTGAGAAAAGTGTAAAATACGGTTGCCCTTGGTAGTGAAGTTCAGTGTGTTGCGGTAAAAACTACTGATAGCCTCAAACCTGTGTCCTTAGTTCTCGGTAGTAACGTTAGCCATAGACACTTGCACATTTTGTACTTAAGTGTTAAAAAGGGGCTTGAT
>JBCJKH010053252.1:6567-25168 GCA_039877255.1 Loriculus beryllinus
GCTTGGTGTCATCACAAACTTGCTGAGGGTGCACTCAATCCCACTGTCCATGGCAGCGACAAAGATGTTGAACAAGAGTGGTCCCAACACCGATCCCTGAGGGACACCACTTGTTACTGGTCTCCAGCTGGGAGATGGTCCTCTAAGCACCATCAAAGTAGCTGCTGCGCAGCCATTAGCATCAAATTCTAAGTTTAGCACATCAGTCTGGTCAAATGAGCCCTTCCCTTTCCATGCCAAAGCCTAAACACAACATGTTGCCTAAGCTTGCCTAATAAGAGAGAACCAAATACCCATCCCCAGCTTTTGCACTTGTGTTAATTTTAACGGCAAGCTCCTTTTTTGGCTAAGCAGATTGTATGTCTATGGGGATATATATTCTCCTACATTTATGGGAAACATCATTAGAATCCTTTCTAGGTGTTGTAGTTGACTGATGAACAATCATAGTGCCTACCTGGTGATGAAACCGGTCCGTGTCCCTCTCTGAAACCGCAGTCTGTAGGATGGCTATTTCCTTCCTCAAAGTTCCATTGGCCAATTCACACTTCCTAAGGGCAAGCGTCAGGGCTTGTGCTTTCTCCTTCCATTCAATTTCTCCACTTTCAGTCTGTTTCAAAATACCAATCACACGCTCCAATTCTTTCCCCTTTGCCTTCCTTTCATCTTCCAGCTGCTGGGTTAGCTCCTTCTGCCTTTGCAAGGAATGCTCTCTCTCTTGGAGCACTCTCTTCTTCTCTGCTTCCACTTCCTCCCACTTTTGGAGTTTTTGGATTAGTTTCTTTAGGGTGTCCCCTTCATCTTTCCATTGCACAACTGATGTGAATTGTTTTAGGAGTTCACTTTGCCTCTGAAGCTCTTGTTCTTTTCCTGTCAGAGTCTTCTCTAAATTCCTGACTCTGTCTTGCTGGGACTTTATCTCTTCATCCTTCTTTGTCAGAATCTGCTGAACATGCTGGAGATCTTCCTGAAGAGCTCTTACTTCCTTTTCTAACTCTTTTTGCTCACTGTGAGCCTTGGTTTCTCGCTCCCTCTCAGACAAGACTTCTTCCAGGACCTTCTCTTGCTCTCGGTGATGTCCAACCGCCTCGCTGCTCTCAGTTAGCCTAAGCTGGAGATTCTGCAAGGTCTTTAATTCCTCTTCTTGGTGCTGGAGTTTTTGCTTCAGAGCTTCATTGTCCTCATCCCTCTTCCTCACCACTTCCTCAAGCAGATTCACTTGCTTCTGGCATGAGGTTAGTGCTATTTTCATGCTTTCACCTTGAAGCTGTAACATGCTCATTTGCTCTGTCTGCTTCAGGAACTCCAAACTCTTCTCCTTCAACATCCCGCTCACTTCCTCTAGATCCTGCTCTAGACTCTTGGCCTGCTTGCCTTCTAACTCCTTTTGCTCCTGAAGGTCCTGCACACGCTCATGCAAAGACATTATCTCTTGATCTTTAGCTTCTAGACAAGATTCAGCATGTTCTAGCTTTTGCAGTATGGCTGTAGCCTGCATTGCTGCCTCCTCCTCTTGCCACTGAAGCTCAGAGACGGCCTCCTCCAGAACCCCTATCCTTTTTGATCTTTCTTTCAGAGTCAGTTCTGTAGCTTGAAGATTTCTATGCTCAGCTTCAAGCTTTTCCTCCTTTTCCCTGCACGCCTCACATTGCTTTCTAAGGGATAAAATTTCTTGTTCCTTTTCCTTCAGTGCCACTTCAAGATGTTGCACAATTTTCTTCTGCTGTTCAGAGTCTTGTTCCTGGTTTTGGAAGGTCTCAATCACCTCCTTCTGAGATTCAATCATGAAATCCTTATCTTTCAGTATTGCTTTAGTGGATTCTAAGTCTCTGTGCAAGACATTCATCTTTTCTTCTGTTTTTTCCTCATAGCTCCTCATTTGTTGCTTTTGGATGTCTATGAGTCTGTCCTTTTCTTTTAAGCTCTCTAAGGTCTGGTCCAGTTGGTCACGGAGAGTCCTCAACTGCATTTCCATGGTTTCTTCAGCTTCCTGGATTTGCTTTTGTTGTGATTCAAGCTCTTGATCTTTCTTACATAAACAAAGTGCCATCTTTTCCACTTTACCATGAAGCTCTTGAAGTTGCCCCTCTTGCTGTTCCTTATACTGCTGCAAGAGTCTTAACTGATCCCTCTGAGAATCACACTCACTCTCTCTGTTCCTAAGACCTGCCCTCAGGTGTTCAAGGCTTGCCTGCAGAGATTTCACTTGTTCTCTGTGCATTTCCAGTTCTTGGATTTGCTGAGTCAGAGACACAAGCTCCGAGTTTTTCTCCTTCAATTTTCCTCTCATATGATCAAGATCCAGAAGCAGATTTGTCACTTGTGATGCACTTTCTTGTTCTAGCATCTTTATTTTCCCTTCCTGGAATTTGATCTCCTGATCTCTCTCCTCCAGCTCTTTGCTCACCTTGCTGACAGCAGTCCTCTGCAATTCTAACTGCTTCTCCAGCTCCTGTATCTCCTCTTGCTGCGACCTGATCTCCAGGTCCCTCTCCTCCAGCTCCTTTCTCATCTCAGTCCTCTGCAGTTCTCGCTGCTTCTCCAGCTCCCGTATCTGCTCTTGCTGGGACCTGATCTCCTGCTCTCTCTCCTGCAGCTCTATGCTCATCCTGCTGACAGCAATCATCTCCAGTTCTTGCTGCTTCTCCAGCTCCTGTATCTGCTCTTGTTGGGACCTGATCTCCCGGTCTCTTTCCTGTAGCTCTTTGCTCACCTTGCTGGCAGCAGTCCTCTGCAGTTCTTGCTGCTCCTCCAGCTCCCGTATCTGCTCTTGCTGGGATCTGATCTCCCGCTCTCTCTCCTCCACTTCTTTGCTCAACTTGCTGACAGCAATCCTTTGTTTTTCTTGCTGCTTCTCCAGCTCCTGTATATGTTCTTGCTGGGATGCCACCTTCTGTTTTTTCTCTGTTATGTCCTTAATAAACTGATCAAGAGTAGCTTTATGTACTTCTTCCTGGTTTTCCAGCCTTCTCATCTCTTCCTGGTATAACTTCATTTCTCCCTCCCTCTCTGACAGGATGGCAGTCATTTGAGTGAGGGTCTCCTGCAAACCTTTTATCTCCGATGTCTCTTTTTGGAGCATCTGGATTTTCTCCCACTGGGTTTCCACTTCCTCACTTTTAATTTTTAAGATGGACAATGTGGTTTGAAGCTCTTGTTTGAGGCAGTGATTCATGTCTGTTGCTGTGTTTGCTCGAGCTTCAGAGGCTGACACTGATTCTTGGAGAAGTTTTATCTCACCTGCTAGTTTCTCTTTAAGTGCCTGCAGCCTGTCCCGTTCGTGCTGCAAAACAGGGAGAAAAAGGCTCAATAAGTCCATTGCTATGTGTTTGCTTTTTGTATTGGATCTGACTCCTGCTCTAGTGGCAGTCAAGGGCTGTCTGCTCTCTCCCTGCCTCTTCAGATGCTCTGCACCCTCTACATTGCATCTTTCCCAGCTAACTCAGCCAGTTCCACCTTCCTTTTTACCCTTCCCTGAACCCAGCTCCAGTGTGTTCTCTTGGGGAGGAGCTGCCACAACTGCAGCCAGGATTTAAAGTCCAGATTAAGCACGGTTTAGGCAATGGCTCAATGCTGCCACTCTATTAGGAGGAAAAATGAGAACATTTCCCTTTTTATTATTTGTTTGAACCTCTACTGTGCAGAACTGTCATGGGTCCATCCTCTAGAACCCCACTGTCCTCTCTTGAGGGAGTAATAGTCAGATTAGTGTCTGTCAGTCTGTGTTTGAAACCAGGTTTAGTTTTCCCCTTGCAGAATACATATTTAGCTGGATCAGCATTTTGGTTTCTCAAATTTGTCTCCTTTCTCCCCACTGTCTGCTCTCAGATGGGTACCACTGAACAGTTTTCCCTATTACCAGACTTTGTCTTCTCACCCCCCTTTCCAGATCGATATTTAGAAATCTACATCGGATTTGGACACAATAACAGGACAAAGCATGAACTGTAAATAGAGACAAGTTTGGAAATTACTTTCGCTAAAGCTTCAAGGCAAAAGTCTTCAGAATTGAGCAAAAGAAGCACCCTGAATCATAACTGGGGTTTTATGTGACTGCAGCATCTTTTCCTACTTGTTCAGAAGGATGTAACTGGAAAAGTTAAACTGAAAAACTTGCTCTTTCAGAATTATTAACAGAAGACCAAAGAAATGTAAGAAATGGCCTTTCACAGCATCTGCCAGCCTCACCAGGACATCCTTTCTTTGCTCCTCAGCGCTCTCAAGTTTCCTTTCCAAAGATGCCACCTCCTGACGTAGAGTCATAGCCTCCTCCTTTAAAGCAGCGGCCTCTTCCTGCAGGACAGCTTGTAGAGAGTTCTTCTTGTGTTCTGCCATCTGCATCTCTGCAAGCAGTAAAGGTGAAGGTGAAAGGCAAAGCAAGACCAAAGGACAGAGAAAATGGAATAGCTGTCTGCCTGCGGTTTCCAGGCACACAAGGACTTGCAAAGCAGACATAAATCAAGGAAAACTCAGTCAGAGAAAAGAAGAATTAAAGTGGCAAGGTTCAAAAGAATGTGAAAACGTGTTTGCTCTTCTGCTTGTTGAAAGGCCAGGGCTAAGAGCATGGCAGAACATCACCCACAGTGTCAGATGCAGGTAGAACTGACATCAATGAAACAAGGAGAGAGACAGTAGATCAGAGTCAGATCTAGTGTCCTAAATGAAAAGGAAGAAGTAGCAAAAGAGAAGACTGACTGCGACACAGTTAATTGACTGGGAAGGCTTAAGAGATGTTATAGAGAAGGACAGACATCAATGTTGTGTGGGAAGTGTACAAACTAAACTAACAGACAGGAACTACAGATGGAAAGAACCGAGTAGGACAAGCAGGATCCATCCAGTGATAGAATTTGAAGTCTACAAGCTGTTACCATCTGAAGTAACAACTACAGATGTTGCAGAAAAAGTGATGATCTAAGGCTTTGGAAACTGTCCTGTGAAAACTCTGAAAAATGATGGGCAGTTCCATCTCAGAGAAGGAACAGGAAGAAATACTGATCAGGTAAAGGTACTACATGAATAAGTGACAACCTGTGGGGGAGGCACTGGGCAATGCTCACATTTCCCTCTTCCTGTAGTCTGAGACAAGGAAAACAAGACATGAGATGAAAAAGCAAATCTCATGGGGAGAGTGGGAAAACAAGGACAGCGAAAGGAGCAGTGGTGCCTGTCCATATGTGATATAACAGGCCAATACCCCGGAGGCTCTGAGCGGGCCTGCAGATTAGAGGAAGATGTGATAGCTACACGGGAAAACAGTTCATAGATAAACACAGTGTTAACATGGCACCAAAGGCATAAGAAAGAGGTGGCCAGGGATGTGAAAACCTATGTTTTCTATGGCAGTAAGCTCAAACATGAGATCAATATCAGCAAGAAAACAGGTAAGAAGGATGGAGGAGCTTATACATATACATAGGAGCTCAACATTCACAAACTCATAGAATAGTTAGGGTTCGAAAGGACCTTAAGATCATCAAGTTCCAAACCCCCTGCCATAGGCAGGGACACCTCACACTAAACCATGGCACCCAAGGCTTTGTCCAGCCTTGAACTAATGCTCCATGAATCTGCCAGAATCTAAGAGGAAAATGAAGTCAACACAGACAAGGCTTTTAGCTGGTTGGTGCTTTTAAAGAGCATGCAGAGAAGGGTGCTGTGAGGCATCAAGCTGCACCTTCTTAGCAGTGACATGCAACCTGAAAGGCATCATGTCTGCACATTATCACCAGCAGCACATTGGATCTTTCTCCATGAGAAGCCTTCACATGGTTCTATTGCTGAGTGTCATGCTTGTTGCTCTCCTTCTCCTCCCAGACCCAGGCACTGCGTGTTTCCCCTGCCTGGTATGAGAGATGCCTGCTGGTCAGACAGTCGTCAGGTTGGAAAGGAGGAGCTGTACCTTCCTGGCTTTGAGCCAGCTGTTTCTGCAGCTCTTGATTGTGGGCACTGAAATGGTCCCTCTCAGCTTGCCTCTCGCTCAGCTCCAGCTCAAAGTCCTGGATCTTCTTCCTTGAATCACTCTGGAAGGGGTAAGAAGGGAAGTATCACCTCACAGAGCCACCGCTGGCAGGAGACAAAGATGTGCAAACACTAAGGCAGAAATAGCCACAGCAGGAGGGGACAACTGGACAGTAAATGTGATCATGAGTCTCCTCTCTCCCTGTGGCAGCAAGCCAACCTGACCTACAAGCATTTACAGCCGTTCTGGCTTTGGCAATCTGCTTGTCAGTTCAGTCAGCAGAGGTACAGGGCTTCTGGATGCAACGGACACACATTACCAGATCAAGCTGAGTCTGCTTCAGGTGCTGGCGCAGGTCTTGCAGGGCTGCTGCCACTCTGTCCACTGTGAGCTCTGCAGGGAGGTCCCTGGCCTGAGAAACAGTCAGATCCCACGTATGGCCCTGCTCTGAAGAGAGAAGCCATTCTGTTTCAAGACTGAACTGAAGGGTCACCAACACAAGAGGCCTCTTTATTCCCTGGAGAAGGTGGCAGTGCCTTTGAAACTTCCCAGGGCTAAACTGAAAGGATGATTCTATCCAATCAGGATTGCAAAGAACCACACCTCCCTCCATCTGCTCTCCTCTCCGTGCCCTATAGGCTTGTTAACCCAGTCTCCCACACTCGCCTGAACTCCAAGTGACTAAGTCTCTGCTGTCGCAGATCAGGCGGTGCAGAACCAAGTGCAGTTTGTCCAGCTGGGACTGGGCTTCACAGTGGGCACTGTTAGCCTGCTGACACTCCAGGGCCAATGCCTTTGCTCTGTTCTCTGAGCTACAAAGCCTCAGCTGCAGTTCAGACATCTCAGCTTCCAGCACATGCAGAGAGTCCCTCAAGCACCGCTCGCCTGCTCGGGACTCCTCCAGATCCTGCAGCAGTTGCTTCTCCCGAGATGCCAGGGCAGCCTCCTTCTCCAGCACTACCTCCTGCAGTGACTGTACCTGTAACACAGATGCACAGAGCCTCAGGGACAGTGCTGCTGCTGAGGCAGCAGAGCGGGAACGAGAAAGAATGAAAGAGAAATTACTTAAAATAAAAACCACATCAAAGCCAAGGATTCAAACAGAGCAAAATCAGCTAGAAACAGGTATGTGGAGGCTAAAGGGCCAAAAATAAGTTTCCCCATCCCAAAATGAATGGCCAAACTGTACGGCTTTCACGCTTTCCAACCTCAGAAACGAAGCTGTCCTGTGTGTGGAGACGGGTTTGTGGGGAAGCGGGGCTGGTTAGAGAGTGAACTGGCAAATCAAGCGTCCCTGTATGGAGGGTGGGGCTTCCAGGGATGCTTGGGAGTAGAAGGGAAGACAATCAGCATCATTTATGGTACATTTCCAAAAGGCCCAATGATCTGGCTGCACCTTCCACAGACTGCAATGACCACTTCTGCAATGACCAGGTTCCTTAGTGCCCAATAGAGGTAGAAACACCATCTGGGGACAATGTTTGTAATAGAGATCCTGGGAAGCTCCAAAGGAGTCTTCCACTTCTCCTCAGAGAGTTACTGCCTCAATGTCTCTGGGCAGAATACAGGAGTGTATGTTATTGGGAGGGAAAACAAGTTGGGGTCTACAAGCTGTCCCTGGAGAAAAGGATGCTAGTGCCCAGGTCACCTGCTTATTGAGCTCTTTTATTTCTCTTCTGTGGTCTGAATGGAGCTGCTGGGCCTGGTGAACAGCAGAAAGAAGCTGAGACACCTCATTATGCTGGGCAACGTTCTTTTCTTCCAGGGTTTTGAGGCTCAGCTCCTTCTCTTCCAGAGACAGGGTCAGCCTGAAAGAGAGAGCATGCAACCCATTATTACACAGTATAACATCGGATAAACTCTTAGGACTTCCACCACCAAGGGGAAGATTGCTTTGTCTGAGGTTTGCCTACACAACCAGGCTGCTTGTTCAGCTCTCTTGTTTCTTGGGTACCTCAAAGGGGAATCCACTTCAGTTCAAAGTCATGGTTTTAAGATGGCTTCTGCCAACCAAAGGTGTCAGGGTGGAAGATCGATACAGATCACAGAATCATAGAATCAACCAGGTTGGAAAAGACCTTTAAGATCATCCAGTCCAACCCTTACCCCAGCACTGCCAAGGCCACCCCTAATATTTAAAGTTTACTGGACCCGAGGCGGAGCTGATGGATCTAGCTAGCTCATTATACTGCACCTTTCCTGCCTCCTTTGCTGTGTTTCAGGTTTGAGCCCCCTGAAAGTTTCATTTACACTATTAACATGCTGATTTCACAAAAAAACCCTTTTCAGGAAAGGACTGCTCCAAAAGCCACTGTCTTCAGAAAAACCGTCACTGAAGGATTAAAAGAAACAAAAATGAAACACACCAAGAGAATGAGACATCTACATGGGGAGTTCAGAGCTCTGCTCTGGCAAAAATGCTGCCACAGCTGCTGTTACATGCAAAGATCTGGAAGAGGGAATCCATTAAACAGACTGGAGAGTCTCACAGGCTTTCACTTACCTGGCTTTCTCGCTCTCTAGGACCTTCAGCAAGGCTTGAAATTCTGTGTTGTGACGCTCTGCTTCTTCCCAGCGACTCCTTTCGCCCTCCAAGGACTGCAGACACACCTGCAGCTCCTTGTTCTCATGTTCTACCTCCTCCCATTGACTCCTCTTCTCCTCCAGGGCCTTCTGGAGGTGCACAACCTCCAGCACCTTCTGTCTTGACAGTTCCCGTGCCTCACTCAGATCTTGTTGAGCTTTGCGGGCAGTCTCTTGCTGGGACTCTTCAGAGGCTGCCAGCTGAGATGTCAACTCCTCCACCTCAAGTCAAACACAACAAAGCAGTCAAAGACTACAGCTTGTCCCAGGCAGCCATATCACATGGTGTGAGCAAAACGAAAGGACAACTTGAAATTCCACCCTAGCATGAAAATACCACATCCACAATGGAGAGAGCCAACTTGCTTAAAAATCTGAGTGGGTCATCATGTTTAACTGAAAAAAAACACCTTAAAAAACAAGTCTGGCAGAAACAGGTCAGCAGAAATCCATTCTGATGATGGATTCATTCTAGCAAACAGGCCAAAGGACTAGCTGGTCTGTCCAGAGCAGCAGCTGAGATTCAGCTGATCAGTAAGTCTCCTTCAGACCAGTGGAGATGGAGACCACGGATGATGGCAGTCTGAGGGACTACCCCATCAGCCTGCTGTCTGCAATGGCAAGGCAAGATGGAGACCAACCAGAGATCACCTATTTGATGACTGGAGTAGCTATTGCTGTTTCAGTCACCTCTTTCTGTAGAGCATCCCTCTGCTGAAGAACGACATTCGCTTCCTCTTCAATGGTTTTAATTTCTTCCTTGTGCTGCTTCTCCACTGCCTGGATCTTATCCTGAGCTTCCTGCAGCTCTGCTTGCAGCTTTTCTGTGATGTTCTGTAAACACAAATGGAGAGCAAGCTACTGGGACTGGCCATCAGGTTCAGCTTCTTCCTCAGTAAAGAGATCAGTAGCCTCATAATCTAGTCACAAGACAGGCCATGAACTTAAGCACCAGAAAGAAGGGGTCTCTTACAGAGGCTTCAAGCCCAAATTTAACACCTCTGTCGACCACGTGAAAGGACAGAAATAATGGAACAAAGCTTCTGTGACAGCAGTTGCCAGCAATGTCAGGAGTCACCTTCATGGCACACAGGAGTCTTGTAACATCCTACCCCCTTGCTGCAACCTTCTGCTGAACTCGGCTTAGGCCCACACTGCATCCGTGCCTGCATTTACTGTGCCACCACAGGCCTGTGGGTCTCAACATGTCTTCAAGTACAAGCCACTGGCTCTGCTGCCTGGCTTACGACATGTGGCTTATGACAGATGCCACTTCACACCCTCAGGCTATCATTAATCTAAAGCCAGCCCACAAAGCTTGCTGGAAGAATTCAGAACCGTATTGGTCCCTACCAGGTCTTGCAGGAGCTTGTTTATTTCCACTTCATGATCACTTTGACACAGTTTGAGAGTACTGTCATACTGTTGCTCTGTCTGCAGGAGCTGTTGTGTCATGTCTTCCCGTTCCTGCCTCATCAGAGATCTCTCTGTTTCCAGCTCCCATTGAAGGCACTTCACTTCCCCTGCAAACAAAAAGGGAAACATTCAGAGTCTACAAAGAAATGCTTCTGACGTTTCAGTGTAGGAGGGATCTGCCTCCAGCTCCTTCACTCCTCAGAAGCACTGCAGGGAGCTATTATTATACAGCTTTCTCTGGGCAGGAGGGTCACCAGAAACCGAGCACATGAAGCTCTCACCTTGTATCACCTCCTTGGCCTGTGTGACTGCGTGTAGCTGGATTTCCAGCTGACTCCTGGAAATTTCCAGCTGAGATAAGTGCTGCTGAGCCTCAAACAGGCTGGATTCCAGGGTGTCCTTCACTGACCTGCAAGTTAGGAATACGAAGAGAAATGAGTTTCTTGCTCCAGACACCCACAAAGAGTTACTCCAGTAAGAAATCGTCCAAGATCCCTAGCCCTGACTATGGAAAATGGATTGCACGGAATGTTGTATACAGGGAGCATATTTATACCATTTAAAATAGCAATGCAGGCCCCTCTGAGGGAATGCCCGGGCCTTCCTCGTGACCTACAATACACAGTAAGACCACTCGAATTGGATCTCAATGGCCAAATCTTAAATTGTTGTTGTCTCATCTATGACACATGGGTAGCTCTGCCCACAAAGTCTGGGCCAGCAAGCAAAAGCCCAGCCTCTGCTCACAGCCCTTACAAGTAGCTGTGCAGGGGGACAGAAGGAGTATTTCCCTGGCTGATTCACGACTTTTTAGTGGAGTTCATAATGTAGCTCTAGGTAGGTAATTTTCCAGCTTTCCCCTGTTCTAAGGGGACTTCAGAAATACATCAGATGATACAGTAAAATCTCATGCTTGCAGCAGCATTTGAAACGAATCTGAACTAGATTCTATCTGAACAAGTGCTACCTCAGAGAGACAGGTATCCTGCAGTTTAAAATGCTGGAAGTTTAAGGGAAAACTTGCTACTTTTCTCTAAGCATTGCTAACCATGTAGGCAACAGCCCAAGTAGCCTGGCACTCTTCTAAAGAGAAGCTTTGGTATAAATCACGGTATACTTTTTTTTCCGTTTTGCTCAAGATTCTTCCATTTTCTGTCCATGGAAGGTGAAAACACCCGAGAAGCACACAGGATGCAAGGAATCCTTGAGTACCGATTCTCACCTTTATAATTACAGACCTTTGGTAACATCCTGCCAAGGCAGGTCTCCTCCCTGCCTTTACCTGGCCTCTTCCAGCTGCTCTGAAAGGCCTTGTCTGTCCCTCTCCACGGCTGCCAGTCGCACCTCTAGGGCAGCCTTCTCATGTACCAGCAATTCCTTCTCTTTGGACACTCTGGCCAGCGCGTCCTCTTGGCGAGAGGACTCCTGGCGCAGCTGCTCCAGGTCACCTCTGGCCAGCTCTTGCTGGTGGTAAACCTGAAACAGGACAAGATACAGTGAGAGCCGTGTGCAGAGCCACCCAGTGCCAGTTCTGAATGAGCCAGAGGAGAAAGAACTCCTGTACTGTGGGCTGAAAGCTTCACAGCATCACCTCCACGCTGCACTAATACCTTGGGTTGCCAAAAGGCAAGTTAACATTGTCTTTTGGCGCTTGAAAATGATAAGCAAGGCCATACAAGATTGCCTGGGACCAGACAGCTCCTTCAGGGCAAACATACATACCTCAGACTATGTGTTTCGTGCAAAAAACACGGCATCTTCCAGAACTGCCACCCTGCAAACTAAAATCCTAGCAGAATCTATTCCTGTGCTGGGAAATTTCAGGAGCAAAAGCAACTGCTCAGAATATCCAGCCTAAACCTTGCCCAGCACAACCTGAGGCTGTTTCCTCTTGTCCTACCACTTGCTGCTTGGGAGAAGAGGCGATCCCACCTCACTACAACCTCCTTTCAGACAGCTGTAGGGAGCCAGGTGTTCCCTGAGCCTCCTTTTCTCCAGACTAAACAACCCCAGTTCCCTCACCTGCTCTTCATCACACTTGTGCTCCAGACACTTTACCAGCTTTGTTGCTCTTCTCTGGACACACTCCAGCATCTTAGTGTGTCTCTTGTAGTGAGGGGCCAAGAACTTACATGGGATTCCATGTGCAGGTTCACCAGTGCCCAGGACAAATGATCACCTCCCTCATCCTGCTGGCCACACTGCTTCTGATAACAGGCTAGGATGCTCTTTGGCCTTCTTGGCTACCTGGGCACAAGCTGGCTCATGTTCACGTGCCTGTTGACCAATATCCCTCCCAGGTCCTTTTTTCCCAGACAGCTTTCCAGCCACAAAGCTGCGTGTATGTCTTAAAACACAATTTCAACAGTTTCAAGATGTCATTCCCATTCTTAGTAGTACAAACCAGCAGTCGTTGACTCGCAGCTTTGTCCTGCTCTCTAGGCTCAAAGAAATTGGAGTTATGAAAGCAGCAGATTTCACAACAAAAAGCATAAACAGAAACATGCAGCCCTGGGTTTTCCTTCAGAAAAAGGACTCAGACCTACGCAGTTTGTTTCTTTTGACACATAAGAGTAGGAGCCCCACTCAGATTCATGGACAATGCAATCATCTCCTTGCAGCTTATCAAAAGCCAAAAAAGAGGTCAACAAAGACAGGTGGATTAAAAGAATCCACAGAAGCAGAGGACAACACAGAGAATTGCAGAACAGCTCTGCAAGCCACCAATGTTTCCAAAAGCCTTGTGATCTCCAGCACTACCAAGGGTCTCCTTGACAAAATCACTATAGAATCCAACAGATTTTGACTGAGCCAAGCAGCCAAAAGCCCACTCAGAAAGCAACAGGTTTTTAGTCTCACCTGACTCAGTTTCTCTTGGGTTTCTGCCTTCTCCTTTGCCAGGGTCCTCAGCTCTACCCGCAGCCCCTCCTGTTGCTCCTCTGCTTTCTTCAGCAGTTGCTCCAGATGGGCTTTCTCTGTGCTGAGCTCTTCATTTCTTCTTTCACACAGGCTCAGCTTATCCTGGCCAGAGATCTTTGCTCTCTCCATCTCATCCGCTTTCACTGACAGAGCTTCATTCTCTTGCTCCAGCTACAATCACAGAAGCACAGAGGAAATAAAGCACAGGAACATTTACTCCAGAGGAGGTTTGCTTTGAACAGATACAGGAACATTTCCATATTCTGTTGGTCACACTGTTGAAAGGCAAGAAGCCTGAGAAGCAGCAGCAACTAGAGACAAACTCCTGGCAAGATCTTTGGCAACTCTGCTCACCTGCAGCACAAGTTGGTTCAACTGCACTTTATCCAATGCAAGAGCTTCATTGATACTGCTCATCTTCACCGTTGCAATGCGCAGATCAGCTCTTTCAGCACTCAACTTATTCTGAGCCCCTGTCAGCTCTGCCACCGACTGCTCTGCCTGAAGGGACAAAAGAACATGACAACAAAGGCAGGAAAAGCCCTGACTTCCAGCAGCAGCTCCAGATTGCCTTTTATGTCTCTGATGTACTCCCAGTTCAGCACTCCCAACAAGCACTACCCCAGAGAGCCCGTATGGTGCCATCACCATTTTCCAAGGGGGAGGACAACATCTTCCCTGTCTTCTACTGCCAGACACAGCATCTGGGATGGTTTTGCTATCACAACTCCCTCTCCCACAAGGGCTTCCTAGGAATAAGGTGATCATACCTTCCCCAGTGCCACGGTAAGCTCATGTTTCTCCTGCTTCAGCAGATCCCTCTGAAGGTCCAATTCCTCCAGTGTCTCTCTTGCAACTAACAACTCACTCTGTAACAGTGAAGTTTTTCCTTCAAGTGCAGCTAAGTCCTTCAGTCTAGAAGAAGGGGAAAGACATACAAGTTTTTAATGTAAAACACATTCTCATTTCCAAAACCAAGTTACGTACCACGCCCAGGACGTGGCACTATGAATGACTTCTAACAGCTTTCTGCGTACATCTAAGGAATGCTGGAATTTCCCGACTAGAGTGGCATCACTCTTCGTCACTGATGGAGGTGAAACATTTGCCATTGAGAAAGTAAAACAAGCTTCCAGAAATCACAGAACATTTCCAGAAAGTTCAGTTCAGCTGAACAGCTCCTGCCTGTTCGTTCTTGCTCTCCTTTTTGAGGTATTGGCTCCAAGACTTTCCAAAGTTCTTCTCTGGGCAAGACGGACTTTTTAAGTCAGATTCATAGTCATAGAATCATAGAATGGTTTGGGTTGGAAAGACCTTAAGATCATCCAGTTCCGACCCCCCCTGCCATGGGCAGGGACACCTCACACTAAACCATGGCACTCAAGGCTTTGTCCAACCTGGCCTTGAACACTGCCAGGGATGGAGCACTGGTATCACTGCAACTTACAGCTTGGTGAGCGAGTGCAGGGTCACAAAGGCTTCAGGGTGAATAAACTGGATGTGATTCCAGCTCAGGTCTCTGCAAGGCAAAGACATAACAGTAAGAGGGGTGTAAAGCAGGGCAGTGAAGCTGCTGAAACCCCCCTGGTAAAGGGGCTTGATGTGGGATCTGTAGCCTCTTGGTCAGCAGCAATCTCTGTCTCATTGCAGCTCCTTGGAGACAAATATGCTGGGGTCTATGTATGGGTGATTTCTAACAAAGGGCACAAGAGTTTGCCTTGCAGGATCTCCTCCACTGAAACCAATGGGAAAGGTTCCTTTGGGTTAGTTTCTGTAAATCTGGGGAGCTGTGCTAGCACACTAAACCTCAGAGCAGTAGACAGGTTATGTTGTAGTGCCAGAGCATCCCTGATGTGGTCACAGTGCTGGGCTCCCAGGCACAGGCAGATCTGGTCAGGGACTCTGTGAAGGTGAACCAAGGTCATCTGGGAGTGTTTTCTGTCATAGACAGTTGGCTTGAGCACTGGGGCTCCTCAATGAGCTCTGCTTCCATCTGAACTGGAGGGCTCAGCACCCTCTGTCACCAGCAGAGAAGAACCAGTGGATCAAGAAGCCTCTTTTTCTCCTAAGGCTGACTACAGGAGAAGTCTGCATGTGTCTTCGTGTTTCCAGCTCCCAAGGGAGCTGGAGATACCTGGGGGTGTGTGGGTGTGTGTGTGTGTCCCACTGCAAAAGGCTGAAGTTGTGTGAGATGGATCCTTCCATAGGGATGCAGGAAACACCCAAAGGCAAATGCTGGAGCTTGCATTCTCAGATGTACAATTGTGTGAGTGTGTGTGACAGCAACGTGCCCCTGTTTGCATGCTTGTCTGCAGTGTTCCATGGGATATGTGAGTGTTCCTGTGCAGTTACTAACACAATGCGCACCTCTAGGAATGCTGGATGTTAAATGCTGCACCAGGGGCAGAAACTTCCATGCAATTCAGTTCCCATCCTAACAGAAGAGTAAATAGAAACCATCAGCACGTTGAGTGCTCTTCTCACATGTACAGGTTGAATCATGCCCTGTGGAGCCTTGCTAGCTTCTCAAAGGTGCCAAGCACATCAATGGGCTGCCTACTGCAAGGTTCCTGTGTGTGTAATGTGCACCCTTGTGTGCACTTCATACATCTAACACACACTGTTGAGTTGTGGGGACACAGTCCCAAATCAAAGGGGATGTTCTGCATGGGGGTCCCAGGAATGCACAGCCTAGGACCAGCGTGTGCAGGGAAAGGGATGCTCATGCACAAGTCCCTGCCGTGCATCCATGCCTTTGTGGGTATCTAGAGGTCAGCTGTCTGTAGTGTATGATGTGCATCACACGAGTTGCAGCGTGTGGTCAGAGCATGTGGTGGGAAGCATCCCTATGTGTGGGCAGTGAGGCTGGCAGGTGATGTGTTCATTTACAGAGGGGTGTCTGCATGCAGAAGGGAAGTCAGAGGGAACGTTTGTGCCCTGTTCTTTTGTAAGGGGAGGTGGAAGAGGGACTGGACAGCAGAGATGGTGCTCACAAGTCCCCTTCTTCCATCAAAGAGTCCAGTTGCTCCCCTGCTGTACTTACATGGAGCGCAGGGCCATCAGTTGCATAAAGGTGTCTGCTCTGATCTCATGGATCCTGTTGTTCTGGAGACCACTGAAAAACCAGAAGCCGGTTTGAGAAAGCAGCATTCACATTTTGTAGGGATCACTGTTACCCCACAGCAAACACTGTCCCAGTGGAAGCTGTCATTTGAGCTTGGGAGATCTGCTCTTATTTCAAGGGGTAAACGGGGTGATCAACGAAAGAGCTTAAAGTGGGCAGCTCCAGTGCTCAGACAGCCTCTACTTTTGATGCCATCACAGCACAGCAACATACCCTTGATGTGTAGTGGTTGAATGTGCCCCATTATCTACAAAGCCATGCTCTCTGTTCCACCCTAAGCCTGCAGTCTGCTTTAGAAGCAAAATTCAGTGCTGTCACGTTCTAGTTCTGATGCTGTGGCTGGGACTTCTGAAAAGAACTGAGCCAAGGAAGCTCCTGTGCACAGGGGATGTATTCGTATCCTGTATTTGCACAGGGGCAAAGCCTGGAGCTCTGGTCCTCCTGCAGCCCACACAGTGAGTTCCAACACTCAGCTTTCCAAGTGCTTGGTGAAGGCTGAGGTTTGAGTGTGGGAACTGCCTCTCACCCCAAAAGAGCCCTTCTCCCCAGTGTGGTGCATGAGGGCATCTTGTTACTCACAGCTCCTCCAGCCGCTGGCACCGGTGGAAACTGGGCAGGTCTTCGATGTGGTTGTGTGAGAGCTCCCTGCAGGGGAAGGACCAGCACAGCAGTGTGAAGGGATCAAAAGGGAGCACCCCTCATCCCTCCCTTGGAAAGCTGGAGAGGGGGTGACCCGACTCCATTTTGCACAGATGTAGACAGCAATAAGCCCCGGTGAGGGGGATCTCCACTCTGCACACACATGATGCTTGCTCTGAGTGTCTCTGTGCAAGGCAAGGACTGGTGCAAGCCTCATGCCCCCGTGGTAGCTCTTACAGCCCCCATGCAAGATCTCTGCAGCAGATCTGCAGAGTAGGGTGAGGAGCAGGAGGCCAGAGATGTGGCATTAACGGTATCATCTGTGTTCAGATGCGTCAATGTGGGGGAGAGCAGCGAGAACCACTTCTGCAGGGACAGGAGGCCAGTGCATCTCAAAGGCAAGAGGGATGCAAACATGCACAAACGTTGGCCTGCATATTGTCCTGATTCTGAAAGCGATTCAGTTAATGTCAGCAAAACTAAGTGGGAAAGAAGAATGAGGAAAAAGGTGGGGTGTCCCCATAAAGCTCTCCCACAAGGAGGGGGCAGGCATGAGGAACAGGCTCTGCTGCACAGCTTTACACTCAGATAACTTGCAAGCATAAACAGAGCGCCTGGGACCCTACAGCCTGGCCCATTCCAAAGGCTACACTTTCATGGTAAGACAGGCATTGAGTCAGTCCCAATGTCTAAAGATGAGAGATCTTCCCTGCAGGGACAGCTAGAGCCAAAACGCTGTGATCTGCAGAGTTCCAAACTGTGTTCTTTTATTTTTATGGTTTCCTCTTGTTCCTAATTTCTGTGATCAAGAATTCGTTCCCGTTGCTTTCCTGGAACAAACTTGTTTTCATTTTCAGCTTGCTTGTATAAAAACTGATGAGAGGCAAGCCTCCTGCTTGCCCTAAGGCTGTGAACTTGTATAAATCTGGCTCATGACTCATTTCCTGAGGATTTCTCTGACTGCAGACAAAGTTGGGATCTCGGGAACGAGGGCAGTGACTCCTGGAAAGGCGCAGGAGTCTTTCTGAGATGGGGATTTCATCATGCACCAAGTTAAAGAAAAAAGCACATCCCTCCACTCAGCATCGTTCACTGTTTTGCCAAGCAGGTAGAGCCAAAGCAACTTGAAGACTCTAAGCAAAACCCTGTTCTGCCACGGCTGCGCCATGTAAGTCCAGAGCATCATGCTGGGATGAAGCAAGCAAGCTTCATGTAAAGCTCAAGGTAGTGCCTAAGAAAGTGGTGTTTTCTGCATGGAAATGGTAACAGGAATAAGAACCCCAGGGTAGGCTTCCAAAGCTGGTCTCGTCCCTGAGCGAGACAAGAAGAAAGCTGGGGTTTCTGTTACTTACAGGACTCTGAGGCTGGGAAGCTGCTGACACATCCCTCTGGGGAGCAGATGGATGCCTGCCCGGGTCAGGGTCCTACAGGAGAGGAGGAGAGAGAAGAAATGATGTTACTGAGAGCCAGCACACTGAGTCTGTGACCCACAAGCCCAGCTGCTGGTCCCAGGTGATGGCAGGAGAGACAATATCAGTGGGATAACAGAATACCGAGATAGAAACAAAACCCGACTTGGAAACGGGCACTGCTGCTGGACCTGGTCAATGTGGCTACAAGAAATTCTGGGATGCTGCCACATATGGAATTCACTGCTGTCCTTTACCACCTTGAGGTCAGGCGGCAGTGCCCTGTGTGGTGTGTTCTGCCATCCCAGTTCCCCATTGTCCAGACTGGTGATGCACCTGGAGCCACAGAAACCTGTGCCTGGGGGATGGATAATGTGTCCCTGTGTCCCCGAGGCAAAGCACAGCCAGATCATGCTCCTGGGCTGCGGTACTCCGCTGTGCTCCCACACTGGGCACAGTGTGTGGATGAGTGCCCTAGAGAGGAAAACCATGGGTGGCCAGAGACCCCATTTCCTCCAGCTCCTGCTCTCCTGGGTCTGGTGGTGTGAG
>JBCJKH010053254.1:0-15009 GCA_039877255.1 Loriculus beryllinus
CAGTGTTCAAGGCCAGGTTGGACAGAGCCTTGGGTGCCATGGTTTAGTGTGAGATGTCCCTGCCCATGGCAGGGGGGGGTGGAACTAGGTGATCTTAAAGTCATTTCCAACCCAATCCATTCATTGATTCCATAATTCAATTTTATGAGTGAATTTTTAAAAGAAGAAGCTGTAAAAAGAAATTTTACCATGTAGAATTATGTTAGCTTTCTCCTCAATCTGTTAGCAGAGTTTGAACTTCAGGTCCAAATCACAAACACTTAAACTCTTGGAATAATGGTGTTAGTATTGGACAGCTGTCTTCTCTCTGAATTGATCATTAGAAAGAAAATGGAAGCACGCTTTTCCCAACAGCTTTCAAAATAACTTCATAAAGCATAGGACTGTGGAGTAGGCACTATTAGATTCTCATCTAAATTCTGGTTTCTAGCTCTTCTGGTTTTGCCCCTTTCTCTGCTTGTTCTCCTTACCCATTTCCATCCCTTTATATCTCCAGTCCCTTAGCACTGAATCAGGCCTTTATTTGTTTTCTCTGGATACCTGAAATGCCCTCTTTTCCATGTACATTTATATACCATTTCTGTCAGATGCCTCTCCACACTGAATGCATACATTTTTCTGTTGGTTTGGGGATTTCCCTTTTTTTCAAGTTTAATATGCAAGTAATCTCCAGCAATTAAAAGGCAGGACGAAAAAAATTACAGTGCAGGTCTATGCTCCTACATGAAGTTACAGATTTGTTTTGTAGCTATAACACAGTAAAAGCTCAGCTAGAGATAGGTTTCTGTATTTGTAAATCCAGGAGTGAAAACTTTGGAGTTTGTTGCCAAATCTTAACAAGCTATTGTGTAACCTGAGGGGGAGATGAGGTCAAGAGCTGGTGGGTTTATGCACCTGGATAAGTTGATCTAAGATTGGTGACAGAAACGTCTCTGATAATTGAATGACCTCATTTTCAAGTTTCAAAATTTAGCCAAGCTGCAACTGATAAACACAATACTTGTAAAAATTACTTTAAACTATTTCTCCCTTACTTCATATTGAAAAGACAAACTATTTTAGTTGAAACTAGTAAAGAAAATCAGATGTGGAAAACTTAAATTAAAAACTTAATTATGTATAGCAAAAAAATGACATTTATAAGAAACTGAAAACATCTTATACCTAAAAATTTAAACATGAACACTATATATTTTTATGTCTTGCAGTTATTTACTAATGTTTATTGACAACTTACGAAATCCTTGACAAATTCTCTTGTATTATTTAAAAGATGTAGCCAAACTTGAAGACCCTGAGAACAGGTTTATTGTAAAAGAGATCATCAAAGAAATTGGGGAGCCTCGCAATTATGGTTTGACAGATGAAGAAAAGGAGGAGTTGGAACGCCAAGCAGCAGAAGAACGCCTTGTCAAAGAAGCCCAAGAAAAAGCAGAACAAGAGCATAAAGAAGCTGAGGAAAGGGCTGAAAGGATGGCAAACTGGGAAGAGTGGGTAGGTTAATGCATATTTGGGGGGAAAACATTATTGTTTATGTGTATTAGATTGCTTCTAGTGATGTCAGAACTGAAAGGTTAACATTAAGTTAGCTAAACTGCTTGGTGGACTTGTTCAAATTCTAACAATTGGTAGCAATCTATCTCTGCCTCAGATAGTGACCACAGAAGTGAACAATCTTTTGTTTGCACAGCAGTCTGTGAAATACTGTTTAGAGTTGCCAAAACCAGATGAAACTGGGGAAAAGGTAATTCTGGCAGGGAGAGATCACAACTCATAGACCACCTACCCCAAAAGATTATCCTGCTCAAAAGATGAAGGAAGTGGAAATCTTAAAAGGTGTATTGAGGTATTAACCTACTCGTTAGGAAAGTTTTAGCTAATCACAGAATAATAATACATATGTATTAGAAGATTGACTATGTCAATATTTGGTGTATACTTAATTGTGATTTGAGAGGTATTGGTGTGCTAGCTTTGTGGAATTACCACCTAGCACCCATCTCTGCAGACACAAAACAAATACCTTGACGCTATGTCTTTACTGGCTTCTTGCACACCTGGTGAAAGAACGCAGATTTGGGACACACCAACAATATGTGATGTAAATACACTTGGAAAGCATGACATAAATTCTATAGTTTCTAATTTTATACTTTAGATCTGGATTAAGACTCTCTTCACAGTGTGTTTTGAGGCCGAGCCTAAAGAATATCGTCTGGTTTTGCCTACAAGCACAGCATTTTTTTGGCAAGTTGGTATCAGCATTTCTTTAAAATACTTTCATAAAAATGTTGCAGATTATCTTAAGTTTTACTGAACCTTTCTGGATTTTGTGCTTGTTTGTGAAACAGCTATAAGAACATCTTGATTTAAGAAGTTAGGCTTGATGTTAACATTATGTTAGCATTTATTAACCAATGATGTATGGGTCGCTGTGCTGCTTGAAATCCGATGCTGCGTTTCTTGAAATCCCTATTCTCTGGATCGTGTTAGCTTTAGTCCTTATTCTGTAGACCATAACCAGAGCACCTAGAGTCTATTGTACATAGGATGAGTTATTTGACAACCTGGCAAGGTAGAAATCTGCTTCGTGTAGATGAGTTCTTCATTCCTCGGCTAACAATACCTTGTTGCTGTGCAGTAGCTCTTCTATTTTACCATTTAAAAATATGTACTGTAATCAATAGTGATTTTCCATAGCCAGTCTTCTAGGACTGCATCTGCTCACCTTATGTCTAAGCAGTTGCCCAAGTCTTAGTTATCATGCCTTCCAAACTAGAATTTTAACTCAACACTGATCAGTATTCCAGTCTGCAATGTAGAAAGATTTCTCATCCTGGGACAGAAACACCTTCAAGAGCTGAGTCCTCAGTTCAGCCAGGACTACCTGATACAGTCTGAAGAATGCTTTTTGTTTGCTAATACTTTACTAAGTACTTGGTATTTAGGCTACTTGACCTCACAGGGTTTTCACAGTATGCTGTGTCCTTATTTACTTTGCCACACCTAAGGACATTTCAGGTAAATAATGTAAAATGCATACTCTAAGAATGTTCTTTTTCACACCTGAAATCGGATTGTTTCACCAGAAAGGTAGTTCTTCTGTTGTCATCTTTTAGAGCTATATAAAACAAACTGATCATTCCACTGGGAAATCCTTTTCTTATATTTGAATGCCCATGCACACCTATAGGGAAATAATGACCTGAGATTTCTGGCTTTTAAAGAAGCTTGTAAATAAGTTTTCTTTGTTACCTCTACACTTACTTACAGTTCATTCAACACTAAAAGCATTTTGTACTCTGTGAACTTGTCTAAAATAGTAGGGCAGTTAACACATTTTTAGATATGTTCAATCCAAAGCCATCTAACTTTCAAAAGATGTTAGATGTTTATTCAAAGCTAAAGTAGGTATTTAAATGTGTGCTTAGGTTTATCCTTTTAAATAGGCAGATACTCAGGAAATCTAAGCAACTTTTCATCTGCCCTATGATAGACTGTAGATTAGCTGCTCTCTCTTGAGTAGTAGCCAAAGACCACTTGCAGGATTTATTTACTAGCACTCCTGGATTAAGTGAATAAGGTAAATATCTTTTCCAGACATTGGTATATCAGCTTTAACTGACCATTGCTTTTGTGTTATGCCTTGAGTATAGAAAAGCAAACTTTGAAGTATCATCTGCTTGCTGTATGTATAGATGATTCAAGCTACTGATGAATAAAATGAGTGAAGAGTAGACAATAAAAGAGGTTTTGAGTAATCTTCTGGACACAACTAGTGCGAGTATGCATGCTATCAAGTGCTATTAAATAGAAGAAAGAAAAACTCGGAGCAGTTTCATTGCCCCACCCCTCCTGCTTTTCTAGTGTAGTCATTGTATTTGACTTAACCTGAATTTAGGAATAAATTTAGCTGATGTGAACAGATGTAATTCACTGCGATTTTGGTCTATTTAACTCCCACTTCTCCCCCTTAAGAACTGACATAAATGAAATAAAACAAAAACAAAGAAACCAAACCCAAACCAAGCAAACAAAAACCCAGCAAAATTTATAGTTACTTAGTCAGGGCTCTCTTCTGAACAAAAATATTCTCCTCCCCCTTCTCTTCAAAGAACCCTAAATAAATGCTCTGCATTTGTAGTAGTATAGTGTATTCCAACCATTTTGCTAAATACCTTACAGAAACAGGACCAAAGGGAGACTTTGGAATAAGGCTCCTTTTAAGTGTTATAGAGAGAAAAGTAAAATAATAAGAGATTATTTCAGTTTTCATTTTGTTTAATTCTTTGTCCTCAGTGTGCCATGTGCTCTAAATTTAATAAACAGTTCATAGTTTATCCTGCCAAGTAGTGCATTTTAAAGTTCTGTCACAGCCTCTAACACTATTTTTATCTCTAGCCCACCATTATTATTTAGTCAAGTGCTGTTTTTAAGATGTTATAAACTTTATTCTTTATTATTTTGTTCACTATTTGAAGAATAAACATCTGGAGGAAGTAAAAAGACAAGAACAAGAGTTATTGGAGGCCCAGTCTGTTCCACTACGAAACTATTTAATGAGGAATGTCATGCCAATGCTTATGCAAGGGATAAATGAATGCTGTAGGATCAGGCCAGATGATCCAGTTGATTTTCTGGTAAGAAGATTACATCATATGTCTTAAATATATTTGTATATTCATAGAGACCCAAAGAATCTCTGTTAACATAAGGACTGAAAATCTTTTTCCCCACAGTCATGATAAAAATTAATTAAGGGTTTGGATCTGCAGTTCTGGTGAGCAGTAATTATTGTGAAAATTGAAAAAACAGCAACTACTCTCTATGAGATCAGTTGATAGTGTGTATCAAGTAAGGACACAATCCAGCTTTGCTGTGACAAGTGACAGGACAACAATCACTACCAGAATCTCTTTGGCATGTGTACTCTGCATCTCTTAGGGACTCTGCCAGTTCTGCTGTGACATAGAGACCAGAAAGCAGGGTATCACTCTCTATCCACCCTCTAGAAAGATACATCCCTCTAGGCACAACAGAACACATTATTGTACTAATAAAGTAAAGCCCTTTGGTAGTTCCCTTTACAATACACAGATAACTTAATGAGTAAATCCTAGAAGACATCTACTGAATAATTCCAGTTGCAAATGACCTCGAGAAGTTACCTAGTTCAGGTCTCACCAGAAAGCAGGGTTGGGCAGAACTGCATTCAGATAAGAATTCAGATATTGCAAAATTATTGCTGTACAGCTGTTCTTCCTGCACATCCTAACAAAGTTATTAACAAGCGCTCACTGTTTTGATGAGAAGAAATGTTTTATTAACCAAGCAAAAGCTTAAAATGAAATGCTGTGTGCCACTTCAGGCAATAAGCAATGTTCAGTTGTTTTCATGTTTTTGCTTACTGGTGAGTGCTAACTACCTGTAGCTCTAGGAGCATGAGATCTTCCTTACCAAATGCATAACTTTTCAAGATCATCTACTTTCCTGTGTCCAGAAATCAGGCCCTTGGGTACTCTCTTGGATTTTCCACGGAGTGACAAATACTGCCATAAAGGGCTCACTTCCTTCTCTTGCTCACAATAGAGATGGGGTGACTGCTACAAAGAGGGACAAGGAGGTGGATGCTGTTTGTGGGGTGTGAGGTTTTTTTCACATGTCTGCCAGAAATTACATTTTAGAGCCATTTAATACTTTCTGCAGTGTTGTGTAAAGTGATGTTATCCACTATATTTCTGTTATGTTGCATGAATTTTAGAAGTGGAGACTTGAAAATAACTTGGAAACGCTTCTGTTTCTAGGCAGAATATCTCTTCAAGAACAGCCCCGATATTTAATGAGATGAACGTTCACTCATTCAGATGTAGAAATTGTGAGATAGAAAAGAGGACATTCGTAATTCATTTTATGTAAAAATACTTAGTTTCTGAAATTGCTTTTGTTTAGGTTTATTATGTAATCTCCATTTTTATTTCACATAGTTTATTACTAAGTTGTATTGGGTTTTAATATTCATTCTATAAAAGTACCATTTACTGCACAGATTAATAGATACACACTTCTGCATTTCATGTCTATTTGAAACTGAGAACCATAATAATCTGTTCTTTCCAAAATCTTCCTCCTTGATTTTTTCAGTTACACATTCTATTTAAGCAATATATTACCCTGATCCATAGTGAATGCAGGCAGCTAGACTGAGAAAACCTTTTCTTAGAAAAAAGGGAAAAAAAAGCATTTTCACTGAAAATGGTAACGAATAGAAACAAGCTTTCCTATTTCCCCTTCCAACTACCAAGAGGCAAAAAGTCATGTGTAAACAGTTTCCAAGCATAGGTAGGTTATAAACCCTGGGGTTTTCTTTGGTATAAAAAATGGGTGTAGTTCTCATTTCAATCTTCTTGTCATTCAATATTTGATACATGTTTTTTATAGATTCTTGGAGAATCTAGACTTTCCAGCATGTGGCTGGCATTCCATTTTTTGCTGACTTCACATACCTCTCACAGTCAATATCTCTGCAGACACAACTGAAATTGGCAGCATATTTGGTGCAAAACAAATACAGGATTTTGTCAAAACAGAAAGCAAGGATTGTTTGGGGGGGGGGGGGAGGGGGTGAAGAGAAAAAGCTGAAAGAATGACAATTATAGAAACATTTTCAACTCACGTATTACTTTAAGCATTAGCATTTTAGATGCATTAATGCCCAACATTCTTACTCAAAATATTAGTACTTTTACAGAGAAAGGCTTTTTTCATTTGTTTTCAGTCACACAGACAGGTCAGTGGCAATAGCCAGGAACAGAGTTTAGAACCATCATCTCCAGCTCTAAAGAGATAGATTTCTCTGGGATCCGAATTTCTTTTATGCTGCCAGTTCAATTACCATTTATCACGAGGCATTAACTAACCGGTAACTTTGGAGAAATGTAGTTTGGGTATCCTATTTTTCAGAGTAAAGATGAAAATAGAACACTAAAAAAAACCCCACCAACGATTTGGGTTTGCTTGTGTAGCGTCGCAGTAGTACATTTACTCCTCTAAGAATAAAGTTTTGAGATAATCTGTAAAGAGTGTTTGTTTTTTAACACTTTCTGACATTTACACAACCCCAGCAGAGCTTAAAACCAATTACAAATACGAGAGAAGGATCTCGTTGTTTTGTGTGGGGTACGAAGCCCAAAGGAAACCCGGTGCAGGTCACAGGAGCCGCGCGCAGCTCCCGCTTTGAATCGAAACTCTCCGCTTTGCAGGGACACAGAGCGCGGAATCCAGCGGGTTGCGCTCGGCCGAAACGAGCCGATGACGGCCCCCGCCGTGCCTCCCGCGGGGCTCTTAACCCAGCGGAGGTCAGGGCCGGCCGCCCCGCTCCCCAGCGGCTCCGCATGCACCAAGCGGCACGATCCCGATCCCGATCCCGATCCCAAGCCGCAGGCCCGTTCCCGAGGCGGTTACAGTCCGCTCGGCCCCCCGGTGCCCAAGCGCACCGACGCTTGCACCCACCACAGCTCCCCCCGCCCGGGTTACCGGCGGTCTGCCCCGGGCTCTCCGGGAGCGAACCCGGCAGCGCGGGACGCGAGCGCCGCCCCACCGCGCACGCGCCGCCCCGCGGCCGTTGGCGCTTTGTTTTCAAACCGAAACCCGACCCTCGCCCGAACTACAACTCCCAGGATGCTCATCGGCCTCGCGGCTGACTGAGTATGCGCGGGCAAGCTAGTGTGCGCGATATGCGGGGGTGGCCGTGCCGCTGCGTCAGGCTCCCCCTGGTGCAGGACGTTGCTGTGGTAGCGTCTGGGCGCCATGTTAGAAGGCCGGAGGGGAAGAGGAAAGTGAAGCGGCGGCGGCGGCAGGGCCTACCGAGCGGCTTTCTACCCCCGAGGCCTGACCCCGGCGCGTATCATGGTCACGCTTCCCGTTTCGCAGCGGGACGAGTGACTGGTCCGGAGGCGGCAGTGGTGGGGGAGAACGAAGAAGAGGAGGAGGGAGAAGAGGACGACGCGGTGGTGGTGGTGGTGGTGGTGGTGGCGGCGACGGAGGAGGAGGAGGAGGAGGGGCTGGAGAGACGATGCCGTTGTAAGTTAGAAAGCTCTCGGGGTGTCTTAAGGCCTGTGGTTTGACGGCCTTTATTCGGGGCTTCCCTCGTAGCTTCCCGTGCTCCCTGCCCGCTCGGGCCCTTTCTGCTCCCTCTTGCCCTTCCCCCTCTCGCCTGTCCCTCTCCGGTCCTGGGCCCTTCCGGTGCCGCAGTGTGCGGGGCTGTGGATCCGCTGCTCTCCGCCCAGCCCGCCAGCACCTGCGGGCTTTCCTGTTGTGTCCCCCGCTATCCTTATGAGTCCCGAAGGAGGTGCTGATGTGGCTTTTACGTTGTTATCGTCGTCCGCTCCTTCGCGGTCTTACAGTGGCAGGCATGAGGGGCCCAGTAGCCACGGGGCGGGTGGCTGCTGTGGGGCCCTTCGGACCGCTCTTGAGTCAGGTCATGCGAAGTGCCGCATGTTTATCTTTTTTTCGCCCCGGTTGCGAAAGATGAGGCTTTATTGTCTCCGGACTCCTGACAAAGCCTCTCCCCCGGTGGCCACGCGAGCAATTTTGCTTCGTTCCTGGGGCAGGGGAGACACAGGCGTCCGTTCGAACAGGAGACTCGAGCTGAGCTCGCTGTCCTTGCACCCCCTCGGCTCCTCGGTGGCTCCGGTGCCAGGCCGCCGCGGGGACCTCGGTGCCGGTCGTGGGGGCAGCGCCCCCGGCCGGCGGTAGCCATAGTGGACGGCAGGACCTCGGCACCCCCAGCCCCGCCATGCCGCAACCCGGAAGCCGAGGGGGCTTTCTCGCTGAAAAAGTAGGCCTTGAGCTTCGGACCGTAACCCTGCTGGTAGTCATGAGTGACGAAGTGGGACAGAATTTCATTTCATCCCAGTTTCTTCGCCAGTTTCCTTCACCTTCCCTCCTGCCTCTTTCCACCTCCCCGCCCGGTTGTCTTTTTTTTGTACTTTTTTCCTCACCTACGTTTTTACGGTCCCCGGTTGAGCGATGGAGCTTCCTGCTCCTCCGTTGCGTTGTCCATAATGTTAGTATTTTATCATACTGTATAATTCGAGGGGACCAGCGATGGGTAGGTAGTCAAGTGGGTTTTAAGAATAAGGCATGTTTATATGCTAAGAATTTTGTTTAGTTTTTTATTGTGGGTTTTTGTTTGTATGTTGTGTTATATTTTTTTCCATTGAAGGAGAAATGTGAAGTATTTTAGATTATTTTTGTTTTGCTACAATTATTTGGGATTATTAATTATTATTTCATTGTTATTAGTGGGGTTTATTTACTGTTGTTATAAATGTGAATTCACTTTACTCGAAGAATAACCGTGCTTGCCTGTTGTGCTTGTTTTACTCAGTCTAAAATACTGGTTAGTTAGCCGTGAGTTAGATAACATGAGGGGAACTTAAATGAGAGGGTTTATGGCAGGAAAAACACAGTGGGTGCATGCAGAAAAGAAAATGGTTGTGCCAAGTAGCTTTTGATGCTTGTATAATGAAGCTACAATGTCGTTATAGATAACTTTTGCACATGTTCATCATGGCAATGAAAAATTACCAGAAACCAGCTTTGAAGTTGTCTGGGCTTTTTGGCCTCAGGAAAGTGGGAGGGTATTTACTGTGCCTGCTTTCATTCTTAGTTTATTTTGTTGTGACTGCATAAATTCTGAATGCTTAATAATATCATCTTAAAGTTTGGGCTCCTTCTATGACTTGTAATAATAGTGATTTTAAACTTTGACAAATTTGGAATGACTCATTTTTCTTAATCTAGGTGTTTATGATACTTCAGCTAGAAACTTAAATAACATTGCATAGTTAAATTTACACTAATGTATTGCTGTTTTCAGTATAAACATTACTTGACAACCTCCCTAGAACAGGACGTTTATTTGAGTGAAGAAAAGCAAAGTTTTCTCAGATTCTGCATTAGGTCTGTCATTTGGAATGTTTGACTTTGTATTATTCAGTTAAGGCTTCAAAATGAGCATTGTAATGCTGATAAGTTGCAATGCTGGTAATGTTAATTCTGGAGTTTATGAAGTGTTAAATCTGACTTAAATTTCAAGGAAAAGAAAGGGGGGGGGACAGGCTTAGGTTGTCCCTTTTTTGCTTAATTCTTTCCAGCTGATTTTTCATGCATGTGGATGATAATCCGTTTGAGTGAGTAGAATGTGTGTGTCATTCCAAAACTTTCAAGATGACAAACAAAATCCATGATTTTGTCCTGACCTTTCAGGAAATCCTTTAAACTTTGGGTTTTTTTAGGGAGGCATTTACAGTTGACAGGCCTGTAGTTAGAGCTGATCTCACATTGTCATCAGTCTGCCTTAAAAATGTTAGTTCAGAGTTCTTAAGAGGTGTACAGTGTTGTTGATATTGCAGTGTGTGTGTACATGTGCATATTTCTCTTAGCAGTATGGTGCAAGACTATAGAACCAAGCAAATTTTATGTACAAGGCACTTCAGTAGTTGGAAAGCAAACTTGGGTTCTGCTGATGCTCACAGCCAGCATTTGCAAAAGCCTTTTAATGTTTAAAAAAGCCCCAATGTAGATTTATACTAAGAACTTACGTGACTTTTTGTTATAATTCTCATTAATCTCTTATGTGAAGGGATAGCAGCTGCATAAGGGAAGACTCTCAAACTTTCAGTTGTTCCAAAAACTGGTTAGCAACAAAGGTGAATATTTCCCCTATTGTAAAGATAGGTACATTTCAGTGAAGTGTTTGGTACAGAATGTTCCTATGCATTATCTGAAGCATGAGATGGTAGGGAGAAATGAAGCTCACTAAGTTGCAGTTAGGGCTGGGCTTTACACAGAAAGTCTACTAACTCAGTGAAGCAGCAGCCATGTTTTTGTGAATTGATGCAACCTTGGTCTTTCTGACCCTCTCAGTAGAGAAATGGCACCATGAATCTGTTCCTGGTTAAGCCACCAATACTATATGTCTGCTGAAATCATTACAAAAGTCTTTATTGATTTTTATTATTATTAACCAGAAATGGGAAAGTGCATTGAGTCATGTATCCAAACACTCAAAAGTGTCATACACTTAACTATTGTTGGTATTGGTAACTTTCTTATTAAGAGTGCTGGAATGTAATTAGTTTTTTCAGTCTTTATTGTATACTGTCAAAGCTATTCTCACTTCTGAAGTAAGTCTCTGTGTATTTTCTTTCATTGAACATTGCTTAGACATATGTGTTGTCATTGTTTTCTTGACTTCTAATTGGTGACTGTTAACTTGCATGCCAAAAGTACAACACTATATTTAAAATGGCTTGCACTGATTGGGAGTGTTTCTGAACAGAGAGCACTCAGGTTTTTATACACTGTTATGGGGGGGAATTATTTCCAACTTTGCAAAGCACAGGGCCACCTTCAGAAGAAGCATTTCCTTGAAGAGATAGCTTTATTAATCAAGAAGAAATACAGAAATCAGTACAAGAGGTCATTTGTTAGACATGGTACAGAGGAACTGGATAGCAAATATATGTGGGTTTACAGTAGTTCCCAGTCTTCTAATGTCACTCCGAAAAGACTACATTTATACCTTTTAACATAGAGGTAGCCCACGGAACTTGGAAACCTGGTTATTTTGGGCTGAGCAGATTTCACTGCTGAGACAAGTTAATCTTTTGCAGTGAAATGCTTTATGGGATTTCTAGCTCTTCATTTGATAATTCATTTGATAATCTTTTGATTCTTACTGAATTTCTTAAATTGCTACCTCTGAAGGTTTTTTTTATTACTTTCCAGAATAATAATAAACCTCATTTTCAGCCCAAGTGTTGCCTGTAGAATTCAGTAGAAATTAATTTTCTTTAAACTTGAGAAACTTCTGAAACTGTAGTAAGAATCTTGTGAATTGGGTATGTGTTTGGACATGCTGCCTTCATTGTTCTTCTGTATAAATGGAAGAGCCAGAGAACTCAGTCTGTGAGAATTCAGGCTTGAGTCAAAGGTTAGCAGAATGTGTATGAGTATTTGTTCTTCTACCAGGTGAGTCTCTCCTTCCATAGGTACATTGCCTGTCTTTTCTCCAGTACCCATGTTTGAATCTCATACTGAGAGTTGAAAGCTTGCTTCATGGTGTAAATATAGTGTCTAGCAATTTTTTTTGCTGGAGACTAAAACTTTTAGGAAGGCCAAATGGATTGTATTAGCCATCTAAAATGTAAGTTCACCAGTAACAGGTTTGCACAGACTTCATTAAGATTTCTGGCCTAGATATCTTAAGTTTTGTGTGGAGTGATATTTTTGTTGATTTCAGGTTAAAGTTTCTGCCTTGAAGTAGTCCTGCTGGAGGAGTTTTCAGAACAACAAACAAACATACATAACCCCTCAAACACTTCCTCTGAAATCTGACTCAGTGGAGCTTGAGCTTTGTGAATTTAGCTTCAACTGACCAGATGGTGTGATGACCAGTATTTAGGAATCTGACTTGGGTGTGTCTTACATCAGTAAATAAGAAAGACTGAATTTGACTGAGGTAATGAGGCAAATAGAGAGAAGAGGATAGTCACTGAGACTGCTGAAGCTGTATGCTTTGTGTTGGTATCTGGAGGCAAGACTGAATGAACTGAAGGTCCTGACTGAAGCTTAAAGTTAAGGTTATGTGGGTTGTTGACACTGTTCTAAGACTTTTAACAGTTCATGGTTTTTCTTGCTTCACCAGTGCTGGCCTTACTGTGTATGTCTGCCTGGGCAAATTTAATCCTCAGCTGAGGATAGTGACATATGAAAGGGTTTGTATGACTTGTAGCAAAGGCTTGATGGCCGAAACCTGGAAGGAGTTTTTGCTTGCAGTTGGCACACATTCAGATGAGTTAGATGTTGGGTGGTTAAGATTTATTTCAGGGTGGGAGTTTAAAAGTTATGTGGGATTCTAACTGTTACAATTTGTTAAATATTATCACATCTGTTTTTAAGATTTCTGTTTATCTTGGTTTTTATTTGTGAAGCGTACTAAATTTTAAGAGTCTGATGTTTAGATGATGCAGTGCTGATTTCAACTGTACTTTGTTTGTGATAAGAAGCATAGACACTTAAACAACACAATATACATATTACCAGTAGAACTGAGGTAGAATACTGGGGGGAAAGAGGAAAAAGTGCTTAGAAAGATGGGTTTTAAGTGGGGGAAGGGAGATAATAAAATACAAAGTATACCTGAAAAAGAAGTTTGTGATGGGATTTTTGTTTCTTCTGAGCCAAACAAAGGTTTCAGTGTTGTAAAAGAAAACAACAGTACAGTACTTAAATTTTATGTAACTCTTAGTTATGTACCTGTGTTTGCTCTTTCTCAAGTCATGTGGATTGTAAAGTGTTACCTTTAACTCACAGTCTTCCATCCTTTACCTTTGAGTAATGTATAGTCATTTCCATATGAAGGAGTTTAAAGCTGTACACTTTGGAAACTGTAAAGCCTCTTAGAAGCTTTAGGTGTTGTGTTTGTATTTTGTTTGGGTTTGTTTTTTGTTTTTCTCTCCTTTTGCTTCCACACTGCTGTGGAATGCTTTTAGCAGTGGCAGTATTACCAGGGTCTGTTCTTTTTAATTCTTTTTAAGTTACTGATAACAATGTAAGAAAATGCTGCCTACCAAAACTTTAGGTTCTGGAGAAAAAAAGGTCATTTGGCTGTACTGCTGTCAGCTTAGTCTGCAGGCTAAAACTTTGTGTGTGTTTGTGTTTTTATACGGGGGAAAAAATGCACGTAAGTTTATCTGACATGAGATTAATTCATACTTGAATATGAAGTATTGGATTGTAACAGTAGAATTAAATGACTGTAGCTGTTGCCCAATTTGCTGATGGTCTAAACTCAGCATATGCTCTTAAAAAATTAGGTCAAACCAGAGTTACAACAATAGCATGTTAAATTTAACTCTGCATCGTTTTCTGCAACTTATATTTGATGTTTGTGCTATTAGCAGGTAGCTCATATTCACAGCAGAGAGGGAGCAAGGTTTTCATGTGTGTATGTGGTTGACTGGAAAGGAACAAAAAAAGCCCCAAACTGCATTTTAAATCTCTTTGTGGTGTTAAAAAGGTTTGTCTCTTTTAAAGCAATCCCTAAACATGCTTTGAGTTGTGTCTGACATTGACAAGGTTTGTCAAATCTGCCTCTACTATTGTCAAGATTGAGTAGCTGGGTGGGATTTTCTGTTGTGTTTAGTACTCTTTGATTTTTGGCAATGCTTAACTTCAGTGACTAGCAGATTTGACATACCAGCAAGGTCTTGACTTCTGGCTGCTTTCCCCTTCCACCCCCTCCCCCTAAGGCCTTAACTTCTCTAATCCTCTCAGGTAGAGGTTAGCATTTATATTTACCTGTCCTTTCTCTGAATGAATTTATTAGTTTAAGAGATTCCAAAAGTGATGCATCATGACACGACACAGGTAGAAACGAGAATGCTCATGTGTCTTTCCAAGAGGAAAGTTACTGAAGTAGAGTGTCATCTTTGTGACTTTAGGAAAAAGTAAAAAATAAGTCTATAAATATTGATCGTCAGTATTTTCTGGCTAAAATGTAACATGTCAATACAAAATTGAAGTTGGAAGAATGAGCAGTTAAAGTTTCTTTCTAAGTGCTAATTTATTCTTCATCTAGAAAGCGGCTGCCAAATGCTTTATTTAAAGTTTCTTGGTTTTGTGGAAGTTAGAGGGTAGGGGGAGGATCTACCTTTACTTGTTTTCTTTATAGTAACTTTCATGACTTGCTATCACTTCCATGCATGAATGAGTTACCTAGCTCTAGTTAGTTTGTTGAACTAATTCAAGGATGCAAACTTGTTTGCCAAATACGTTTTTTCCCTGTCATTTTATAAAAGCAGTGTTCTGATCTCTTTGATCAGATCTCATCTGATTTTGATGTGCTACCTTAGAATAGCCTTAACTTCAGCAGGAACATTTGAACTCGGTTCCCACAGAGAAAGAGCTAGGGGAGAAATCTAATGCTGGACACATGCAGTA
>JBCJKH010053255.1:0-21273 GCA_039877255.1 Loriculus beryllinus
CCATTTGCCTTTAATCCCTGTTTTATTCTGAGTGAAAATGAGCATATGTGTAGGTATGTGGCATGTGAGGGCTGAACATTCACCAGTAAAAGCTGCCTGTCATGTGTGCTCAGTTACTAGAAGCTCTCAAGTTATGCTGGAGGCTGCTTTTACATTTCAGCCCCAGAGAATTTTCAGCCAATGTTCCAGAAAGAGAAGAAACATTTGGCATGTGAGGAAGAGCACCCCATGCTTGGGGAGCAGGAGCGGCAGGGCAGCTCGTGGGGGCTGTGATGTGTTCTGTGAGATGCCAGAAGTTCTTCTGCAGGAGTACTTAATGCATCATAATCTTCTGTTCTTTACAGCTTTATGTGCTGTGCAAGTGATAGTTAAGTGTTAGCCAAGGTAGAAGGTGATTTATTAACATGCTGTGCAATGTAAGCATCAAGGAATCCTTATAATAAAAGCTTAATGCTAACTAGAGGAAGAAAAGCCTGTTAAGCTGGATTTGAAAGCACTGTCTCAGAGTAGTGAGTGCTCCTCTGGTAAGTAGTTTTGCAATTTTGATGCCAGATATTCAAGAACTCTGGACTCTGTATTGCATTTTGATGTTTTGGGAGCTGAAAGTCAAACAGAAATCCCAAGGAGCATGTTGAGCACTTGGCAGATGTGTTTTGAGTGCTATGGGGAAAGGAAACTCTGCCTGCCTGCCTGCCGTGATGCTTCGGAGTTTCGTTTCTGCTCTAAAAAAGAGCTCAAATGAGACCCCTGATTTTATTTAAACCAGTAATATTTCTGGGTTTTTTTCTCATTTTCTGTACTGTGTTGGGTGAAGCTGTTGCGTGTTGTTCAGAGAAACCAGTCTCCTAACTCACATTGCCAGCGTAAGCTTTTGGAGCAGTCATCAGAAAAGCATCGCAGAAGATGTTTGTGCAGTCACAGCAAGGGGAAGAGAAGATGAGAAGTGTTGATGTCAGCACATAATGAGGGATGTACTGCTGCTCAATCCTATTTTATTTTACCCTCTCTGCTTGCTTTGTTATCCCAGATGTCAGGTCTTCAGGGGGCTGAAATTGAGTTAAAGTCTTTTTCATTAAATGGCTGGATGGCTTCTGGGACTGTTTTACCCTTGGGTCAGGAGTGGAAATGGGACCCAGGGTGGTCATGTGTGCGAGGTAAAGCTATTTAATAGCTATTTAGTGATGTCTAGAATGGCCAAAGTCCTGATAACTTTAATACTTCTTAAGGCAGCATCTCTTTATAGATGCAGCCGTCGTAACTGATGCTAGTCAGTCGTCAGCAGTGAGGCCAAAGAGTCCCTACAAACCTGAGCTCCCTAATCAGCTGTGGAAATCATCCTTCTAGACATACAAACCATCATGAGTGAATTTAAACTGCTTTGTCTTGTAGCAAATCAAAGAGACTTTTTGCAGTACATCATGATCAAAAAGCTGACTTCTCCCAGAAACAGGATCTGACGCTCGCCTGTCATGTATAGTCTTTGGCTCTGTCTTGTTATCTTGGATACACGATGTATTATTATCTGTGTTTGTTTAAGCAGGTCTTTTCTTCTGAGCAGGTCTGCATTGCTGGGAAGACATTGACAAGTTAAATTCTTTTCCCAAGCTCGAGGAGGTGAAATTGCTAGGAATCCCTTTGCTGCAGTCCTACACCACTGAGGAACGCAGGAAGCTGCTAATAGCCAGGTCTGTTCCTTGTTCGTTCTGTTCAGCAGAAGAGTAACATGGCAATGAATGGTTGGGAGTGGGTAATTGGAGGCAGAGGCTGCTAGGAGACAGGTTTTGGTGTGACTTCGCCACTCAGAAAGATGTGAGCTTTGATTTCTTTATTGTTGTATTGGAAAATGGGAGTAGTGGCAATGTTAAACCTAATTTCTCTGCTTTTCAGCAAATTTTGAGCCTGATACATACCTGTACCCACGGTGCACATGAGATGAAAATACTTTGAGCTGAATGTGGCAGTGACTCTCTTGTCAGTCACCCTGTGGGTTTCTCTTCTTGCTGACTGTATTTCTTGGTGTCTCCATGCAGGTTGCCATCTATCGTCAAGCTCAACGGAAGCATCGTTGCCGATGGGGAGCGAGAGGACTCGGAGCGATTCTTCATCCGGTATTACATGGAATTCCCAGAGGAGGAAGTCCCATTCAGGTATGCGTTCTTTGTCATGAAATGGAGAGCAAGGGCAGAAGAGCAGCAAGGCAAAAGGGAAGGTGACAGAACAGATGGTGTTATATCAGGCTAGTTGTTCCATGTCTTGCCTTCCTCAATCTGTTTTAGTTAATGTTGTTATATTAGAATGTTGTCTGATGACTTGTAGAATCACTTCTGAGTCAAATTCAGTCTGAAAGTGTCCATGTCAAGTGCTGTTAAACAATATGACTGTTCAATTCATGGTCTTCATTGCTTCCTGGCCTCTCTGATGGCTAGCTTCATAATCCACCTGTGTTTGGGCGTCCCCACAAGCCAGTACAAACATGTTCTCTGGTGCCAGGCTGGGGCATCTAATTCTCTTGACCATCTGGTGTGTGGAATGTGACTGGTGATGGGAAGCTGTCCCCTCACTTTCAGGCCCACAAATTACAAACCTGATGGGTTTTCTTTGCCAAAAAAGTATGCGCAATGATCCGTTTATCTTGGTAAACTAATGAACTTTGACAGATGCTGTTCAGTTGGTATCTTCTCTGTGCCAGCATCTACTTACTGCTTCTTAATGGGCTGAGGAAGGATCACAAAGCATCAAGCCACTGCGTTGGCATGCCTTTTGCCCTGGAACCCTCATGTGCTTTACAGACAACAAAGCTTCGGAGCCCTTTCTTTATGGAAAGAGGGTAGGACAAGAGTGTGCATGTGTTTCCAGACAGAGGAAGGGACAAACTGAGGTAGAGGAGGTCAAAGGTATGGCCTAGCATGGATGACAAAGGTACAAATGGAATCTGGTTGGTGTTTACATTGGCTGGTCAGTGTTTCCTCCAGCTTAACTCCTAGGTAAAATGTTTCTTGTCTGTGTATGTGCCCTGGCAATACAGTAAGGGCAAGGGAAGGCTGGAATGAGGGCATGGCATTTCGTGTGCATACTAATAGGTCCAGTGGTTACTGTATTTGTTAAAGGCATCCTGGAGTCAGTTCAGAGGCGAAGGGTACTAATGTAGTCAGGGAAGCAAGGCAACTGGTGATCTCTCTTGTGCCTTTTTCTAAGGACAAGCCCTGCTTGTAATTTTAAAAGTCCTTGAAGCAGAAAAATGGAAAGAAATATTGGCAGGAATTGCAGCAGAGGCAGAGGATGCAGGGGAGAGGAAGGGGAGCCGGGGACTGTGAGCTCATGGTGCTGCTCCCAGAATGGATTACTTTCCGTAACATTTTGTTTCTACCAAAACTGTTTTGTGTCTCTGTGGCTCTAGAAGGGGAGAATAATGATGTATGCAGCTGTAGACTGAGAGGGGAACTAAGGTACGAGCAGCCCTTTGATCCTGGTGGAATGTGTGTGCAGTACTGAGCTCGCCAGGGCTTGTGCATAAGAGGGCAACTAAATGAGTTGTTGTCAGACTCCGTTTCTTTTCCTGCTGGACTTGTGTCTCTGGGTATTGTGGTGACAAGTTCTTTGTATGTCCAGGACTCATATATTGTTGAGAAGGATACAGTGGGTTACAGCTTGATGATACTGTTAGGATGTGGGCTTTGGGAACGGGCTGTGTGCACATAGTACCGCATGCAGCTAGGGTCAGTTTCCAGACAGGAGCTCATGTAAGAAATAACTAGTATTTCATCCCATCCAAAAAAGCTGGGTATAACCAACATTCTAGCTTTATGCTGTTTCACTAAGATACAGGAGAATTACCTCCCCCTTTGATTTCTTAACCTCTAAACACTGTTACTGCCCTTTTCTTGGTCAATGGGCTCTTTGTCTGAATCCCTTCATCTGTGAAGCATTTCCAAGGGACTTAAGCAGCTACTAAAGAGGGTTGTTCTGTTTTGGAGGAGTTGTGTGCCACTCCAAGCTATTTTCTAACAAGGCTGCAGATGGCTGAGAGTGTCCCTAGTAGCGAGGGCTGGTTTTCAGTTCCTGGACTCGTGTGCAGCAGCCCTTGTAGGAAGGGAAAGCTGGCATTCTTTGCGGAGTGATTCCATGTATATTTGTTGCTAAAGCTTCCTCTTATTTGCTTCCAAATCTGGTGTGGTTTCTCTGAAGGTGATTCATAATTAGAGTCTACTCAGGACACATGCATGTTCTTCTTGGGGTATGGCATCTGCATTGCAGTGCTGCCTCAAGCAGAGGAAGAAGACACACTTGGGCATGGAAACCTCACGAGTGTAAGCAGCCCCTGCAAGACTGTCGAGGTGCAGCGTGTGATAAGTGAACAGCACACAGCAAACCCCTCTGCTTGCATTGCATGTCTTCATGGGCTGCAGCTCAAAGGGATCAGAAAGGAGGGAAATGGAAAGAGTAATCTCTCTCTCTCTCTCTCTGGATGTTGTGGGTTAGAAAGCAGTGCTGAGAATACAGTCCAATATTGGCTGCCTCCTTGATTGACGTCTTTGTGTCTGTGGGTTTTTAATGAGTCCTCCGCTTGTCTGGTCTGCTGTTTATCTGCAGAGTATCAGAGACACTTTTAGCCAGGCTCAGTTCTTCAGCATCCTCTGCTCTGGCAGCCAGCGACTGCCAGGCTGCAAGGGGTGATTATGAAAATCTCCAGGGTGCCTATTATCGGGGTACAAAGCAGAGTGCCTTCGTTCGTAGTGATTTGAGGGAAGCCAGTCATTCAGGCTCCTAACTTTATTTGCAGGCTGCAGCTGGTATACAAGGAGCAGGCTGCAAAGCTTGTTTTATATTATCTCAACATGAGAAAATGCAAGACAGGATTGCCTGACCCTCTGCATACTTACAGCATGCATTTGGGTAATCTTAGCCCACTCCTGGGGCTTTTCTCTCTCAGCAGGCCTGAAATCTGTCCCCCTCTTTATACTCTTCCCACCATCAGCCCTGTTCACTGCAGTTTCCCCAGGCATGAATACTTCTACTTGGCATGTAAAAATGGTTGCTGGGCTGCAGCATGTGGAGATGATGAGAGCTGAAGGGATATCCCAAAATGGTCTGTGGGCAGCAAAGGACAGGTTTGCTCCCGATTCCTCTCCAGTTAGGCGTTGCTGCTGACCGCATCCTTCCAGAGGTCTTGGAAACTGTGCTGGAAAGATCTCCTCTCTGCTGGCGACACATTGGCTAGCACTTGCTCTTACTGCAGGCAGTAGCCCAGTGGGTAAAACATGGGGAATGTGCTGTCTCCTTTCAGCACTAATGGTTTTTCCAAAGAAATAGGCCTGATCCTATCATTCTGCAGGTGACTGTGGGAGCAGAGCGCCAGCCTGCCTTTGGATGCTGTGCCTTAGTGAAAGCTTGTTTTGTCTGTGAGACTGGGGAAATCCTAGTGCGTTGTGGCCCTTACCTCATTTCCCTGCAGACAGAGGGTGTGCTGTTCTTCAGGAACATTCCTGTCCTGAGCAGGACTCCCTGGGGTCACCCAGCCTGCCAGGTCCCATCATCTCTCAACAAGGGCCGTGACACAGCACCGATCGCATTCAGCGCGGGCTCGTATGGGGAACAAAAAGAGCTTTCTGTACAGCACATAGTGGAGGGCCTCTGAAACGTTACCTTTCCCAGCAGCTCTTGGTCTTTGTCATTTCAGTCACATTGTGTTTTGTGTGGTCGTTTCGCCTCTTTCCCAGCCAGGCAGGGGAGACGCAGGCTTGGAGTGATACCTGCTGAAGGGAGTGGGAGGCTGAGATGGGCTTTCCTTTGCAGGAGATGGCTCCTGAGGATGGGCCTTGTGAGGAACAGTTGGAGAGCGTGGCTCCAAGGAGAAAGCGATGGTGCAGTGTGTGGCTCTGTAAGGAAAATTCCCCTGTTGTTTTAGAGAAGGGGAGACTTGGATGGAGAGAAGCTCCATGCAATTTGAGTGCTACCTCAGCAGTATTCTTTACTCGTAAGAGCCTCATCCATCCTTCCCATCTTGACTGAGGTGCCAGTTAAACTGCAGGATGTTTCAGAAGAGCCAGCTATGGAGGATGAGGGCAGTTCGTTGCTGTCTGGGTTCTGGTTTTAGCTCCATCAGAGTTCCAGGCTTCATATGAATCACGCCTTGGGACCTGTGCTCACCCTCTTGTCATCCAGTCACTGTACTCTCCTTGCCAATGTTTGCTTATGCTTTGCAACCTAATAGCATCCTTGCATCAAGTGGCAGCTCAAGTGAGGTAGAATCATAATGTGAAACACTACGAGCAGCTCTGCTGTAACTCTGGACACATTTAATTTTACAGGTATCACGAGCTGGTCACAAAGTATGGGAAGCTGGAGCCCTTGGCAGTGGTGGATCTTCGACCACAGAGCAGCGTGAAGGTGGAGGTTCACTTCCAGGATAAGGTGGAAGAGATGTCGATCCGTCTGGATCAGACTGTGGCAGAATTGAAGAAGCACTTAAAAACTGTCGTGCAGTTGTCAACAAGCAACATGCTGCTCTTCTACTTGGACCAGGAAGCTCCCTTTGGTCCCGAGGAGATGAAATACAGCTCGCGAGCGCTGCATTCCTATGGCATTCGGGATGGAGATAAAATTTACGTGGAGCCCAGAATGAAATAGCCTCTTTCGGGTGCACACACATGCCCCCCCACACCCACACACATGCATTAAGGAGTTTTGGCAAGGTTTTTGTTTCGGTTGGTTGGTTGAGGTTTGGTTGTGTTTCTTTAGCAGGTGATTTCTTAGCCCGGAGGAAGTGCCCTGATCTGAAAACCATGCCTGCCATCCACTGCAGGTGACCTTGAGGTGACAGTTGACTTCAGTGCGTGTGTTTCAGTGTGTGCAATACCTTAATGTTTCCTTTGATGCTCCGGTATACTCGTGATTTGGCATGAATGGTCACTTGTTCAAGCTAAAGGGTGCTAGGATCCATAAGGGAGGCAATAGCTCGGTGCAGAATTTGACCTGTTGTTTTCTTTGTCTAAATTGTTAGGGTTTGGGCTCCACCAGAGCACCCTATGGCCTAGCTATCCAACTGTGGCTCGAGCTTGCTCAAGTATTTGTTTGCAGCTAGGTGCTGTCTCAACCTTTTGTTACGCTCGAGTTCAGTGACAAGATCTAAAACAGTGTTCCGCTTGATTCAGAGCTCAGGTACTTAGTGCATCCACTTAATTCCACTGGTTTGGGTTAGATGAGTGCACGAAATGGGGGAAAGAAAGAGACCCTTATTAGAAAGAAGCAATTTATTTTCAAAATGCACGCTTTATATCCATACTGTCCTAATTTGTTTTGGGGAAAAAAAAGAAGTATTGATTTCTCTCCTGGGTGAGAGTAAGGGGAATTTGAAGTTTGTGTTTGTTGCTGTTGCACCAGAAATGAAACCTAGCACTTTCCCCCAGGGGTTCCTAGCTGCGGGTTCCCAGCTAAGGGTCTGAACTAGGAGAATGTGTTGGCTCAGATCAGTTTCTAGAAGATGAGTAACAAAACAACTTTATTGTAAAGCAGGTTTTCACTCTCTATGTTGGCTTCCCCCCTACACGCACCTCGTAGGCATCGCAGGCTGCTGCTTAAATTAGTCTCCATTTTCTACTGCAGAGCAGATTCCCTTTCTTGTGCAATGAGATCCTCCTTCCTTTAATCTCTCTTATGTCCCTTGTTCCTCTGTCCCCTTGACAAGTTGAAGACCTTTTAGATTGCCTCCTCATAAGCAGCTACATACAGGTTTTTGAAGCTGTGCAGTGAGGGCTCTAGTTACATGTGAACTTCTGACCTGAATGTTGAAATGCTCCCTTCTCCCCATGTGCACTTTCTTTCCCATAATGCTTTTGTCCATATCACCGAGCTCCTTTTATATTCTTGGAGTTGTGTATTTCTCTTCATATTTTACCTAGATCGTGGGGTGGGGTAGGATGGGGAGGGGAATAAGTATTATCTCATAGTCTTCAGGTTGGGGATGTGGGGACCAGTGAGAGGGGAGTAGTTCTGCATCCAAAGGAATGATCAAAAATGGGAGGATTTAAGACAAGTTACTAATTTGTGCCTCATCTCCCTGCCAAAAACGTCAATTTCCTGGCCCTGTTGAGATGAGCAATAGGAAATGGAGCAAGACTCACCATTAGTAGCGTAGAGGCTGCGGCACGTACCTGCGGAGCTGTGGTACCCATAAAACAAAAGAGCAGGGAGATGGTGGCAGTGTAACATAAGATGATGCTTTTATAAGCTAGAGCTTTACTGAAGATGTATTTTCCATTTGGGCAGTGAAAGGCATTTGCTGCCTTATAGCAGAACTCTTAAGCCAACACTTCTGTATGATATATACATACATAGGCATAGGAAAAGTTGTATTTAATAAGATATTTTGTTATAAAACAAAGTTTTATGAAGATATGGTTGTTTAATATTAGAAGCCTATTTCTCCCCTTGACCTCCAGTTTAAGTAGGTTATCTCTCAGTTGCTGCAATGTCAGAGGTAAGCGACCGATGAGGATGCAGAAGTGTCTCTGACCTAATTCTATAGAGCAGTAATTACCTATATGGGTATGTTTATGGTATTGTAACTGGTATTAATGAGATGCTGTAGCTGTTGACCAACATCCTCAGCACAATTAAATGTCTCGGTTTCAGAAAAGGAAGTAAACACCATTAAAGAGTGGAATGGGATGTTAAAGAAGTGCCAAGTATGTGCTTTGAAGTTTGTTCACCCACAGTTTAGCCAGTGCTGTCGCTGTGCCAGCGCGGAAGAGTCAGTACATCATGCTTTTATTTATGGTGGGCCTGGTGGGGACAGGAAGGTGGAAGAGAGAACACCTTACAGGTATACAAGGTGACAAGGGCCATGGAGCTGACAGAGATTTGGTGCTAGCACCTAAAGCTGCTCACCTGGTCTGTTCAGGTCAGTAAGCCATGGTATGAATACCACTGCCTTGTCACTTTGTTAGGGGAAGGTTGTTTGCGGATGATGTTCTGAAGCAGTTCGCATTCTGTGTGGCTAGCAGAGCACTTGTGGGCTGGAAACCAACAATCCTGGTTTGCTTCCCACAGATGAAGAGTCCTGTCCAAATCCAGGGACAGTTTATGTGTCCAGATGGTTGACTTCGGAAAGTAGGGCCAAATGGCATGCAACTGATGTGGCAAAATACCCCAGGTTGGCTTGCTTTCCTTTTGTAATGCCTTCTGGGCAAAGGTCTTGTGTGTGTGCCATGTTACCACTAAAGAAGGGGCAGTGTCAGTGGGAGAGAGGGAGGCCTCTGAACGAGAGAGATTTAGGGCTGAGGATGGGTGCCAAGAATCTGTGAGGGTCCTGAGCTAGCAGGAGGCTTGATTTAAATCAGTGCAATGTCCTGAGGGCTGTGACCTGGTAGTTGTTGCATATACCTGCTTTAGGAAAAGGTCCCTGGATCTGTATTACACAATAGATTTGCAGGCTTCTCTAGCTTTTGTTTCCTTCTATCCGAGGGCTACTTCTGTCAAGAACTGTTTTGTTGTTCGTGCTAGTTCATGCATAGCGGTGGGCAAGGCACCTGCTTCGGAAGGAATTAGGTGACAGCTATATACCAAAGTGTCGCACGGCTCCTTGTGTTGAGATGAGATGCTGTGCTGTTGTGTTTTTGGATACATTCCTATTGACTATCCATGTTTTGACCAGATGTTTCATGCGGATCGCTTAACCGGCGATGTGATGAATATGCATGGCGTGACGACTGTCCTCTGCTTCCTCGCTGGGATTTGTAACCCCCATTACTGGGAGTTGCACACATTCCGGTGGCAGATAATTGCGTGGCCCGTGGTGGCTCGGAGGAACTGAGCCTAATGGTGCTCGTTGCTTCTGGGGATAGGCTCTTGGTTTGCCCTCGCCTCCTCGGGTCTGTAATCTGATGAAGGCGACTTGGCGGCTCTGCCTCCGTCGGTTGCTGTTCTTGCTTGTAAATGAGATTCTGTAGGTTCTGTTCGTGTACGGAGTTGAAAATGCAAACGAGGTGCTGAAAGCAGCCCAGAGGCTGAAATATGTATTCCTGGCAGCTGTGCTTCCCTGATTTGAATGTGGCACTTCTGTAGGCGGTAGAGAGACGCCTTCCCCAGGGCAGCGTTCGAAGGGCTTTAGCCATCTCGGGCCTTTGCCTCTGTGATTGCTTTTCTGCAGTTACTGGAAACTCGAGCTGTAATTTCAATGTGAAGGTCTATTCTTGCTCCCTATTAATGATGCATCCATATGTAATTTTAAAGAAAAAGGAAGAACTCTTAAGTCCAGCTTGTTTTTTACTCTGGTTTCTCTCACAGGGGATATACTTCCTGCTCCCGCAGTTTGCCTTTGGTTTGCTCGCAGACTTAGCAGTGGAATTCAGGCCAAATAGGTAATTGGTTTGGATCAGTTCAATAAACTTATGTAAGTTTTTACACAAAACAGAGTGTCCCAAGTTTTGCACTTTTGTGTTCCCTCCCTCTCACTTGTATGTTTAACACACACTTTTGACAGACTGAAAGCTGCTGAGATTTCTTTGTCCTGCTGACTGTTCCTGCCTCCTGTCTGCTCGATGAGCTCGGGCAGGGCCACCTCATTGTGTGACATATGCTTGTTGAAAGGAGAAGTCAGGATGCTGGAAGACCTAATCCTCTTCTGGACTGTATTCCTCCATGGTGGTTACTCATCCCCACTCCAGGTGATGAAGAAGGCTCCAGCTCACTCTTTGTTACTTGCTCCATGTCCTAAGTGGGACTGGCCTAGGGGTTAAAACAAATTTCACCCTCAAGAAAGTGTTTGTAGGTGGTGATGGGGAGGGCGGCATCCCCACTAAAGCAGGAGTCATGATCTAAGCCCATGCTGGTCTGCACCAAATGACCTTGGGGACTCTGGATGGGATGCGGTCTTCTCTGGACTGGACTGGACTGGATCCCTTGGAAAGGGAATGCAATAAGGCTCTTCCTGCAGTTGATTTGCTGAGGTCAAGCAGCCAGAGTTCCCCTTTCTCATCTTGTAATGCTGAGTCTTTCTTGAGGTCAGGCACGGGAAGGAGGTTTTCTGATAGAAGGATAAAAAGAAGAGGGAAAGCAGTTGTTCGCTCAGCACTGTGTGATGGGAGCATCCTCTGCCAAAATAAAATAGTTAGAAGACAAAGTCTTCCCCAAAGAGACAGTGAAACCTAATCAAAATTCATCAGTGTAGACTTGCCCAGGGTGAACAGGACCAGAATATTAAGTTGAAAAAGAGCAAAGGGAAGCCTATTTTCACTGGTTTTCTCTGTGTTACAAAACAGGATGAAAAGAGTCAATTGATTTTTCTGTGGCTGGTAACATTCACATTTTGTATGGGATGGAAAGGAAAAGCTATGGTGCTTGGAATGGCAGGCTGGAAGTAATCTGCCCCTTACATACCAGTCAATGCTTTATAATGCCCTGGCCCTCCTTAAATAGTTGTTGGCTTAGAAATGGGGAAAAATACATTAAATAGGAAGCTTCCTACTAGCAAGGCCATGCTGGGGCATACGGAGCAAGCAAGCTCTGGGATGTGCTGTGGAGGCAGTGTGCTGCCTGGTGCCCTGATGTACTAAAAGGAACTGCTGAGGTAAGATGCAGCATTTTGAGGGTGAGCTTGCTAGACACAGTTCTATTAGCAGCAAGGGTCCTGGGGAAGAATCCTGGGCTTCTAGGTGCTTCATGTTTGGCTGCTGGCATTCCTGTCCCCTCCTGTCCTGATGGAAGGGGAGGGAAGTGTGTGTATGGGTAACGCAGGGTTCTGCTGACTGCAGAATCCATCACCTCCCAGCTGCTGCTCTGCCTCTCTCAGTTGACATCAATGGGAATCAAATGAAAGCAGTTGGGATCTTTTCTTAGGCTACAGATGAAGAGCCTTGGTCTCTGTAACACAGTTTGAGGCTTAGAGCCTGCAGACCTTTGGCAGGTACCACTCTCTGAGGCTTCTGGTGTTTCCCATGCTGTGAGGGAGCCAGTCTGTCAGCACGGGTTGAAACTTCACGAAGCAGCAGCCATTACAAAGCCCTGAGGAACAATAAGCATCCTTGGTAGCTGCTCAGCTCAGGTGACCATGGGTGTGGAAAGCATCCTCCCTTAGCCCGTTATGTCCCTGTGGAATTGCAGGCTCCTAGAATGAAAATGGTAATAACACAGCAGCCCCCCAGTGAAGCTTCCCACTGGATCAAGTAGAATCCTTCCAGAGAGGGTGGAAACAGGACCAGCAATGAAGCCCTCTCTGGCAGATTTGGAGAGCACACGCTGCACTGGGTAAGTTTTCCCTTTCCCACCTGTAAAATCAGAAGTAAGTTACAGAAAGTAAAACAAGACTTGGATGGAAAAGTTAACTCGGAACTCTGGGGCACTGCCTTTGAACACTGCTTTAAGCCTAGCACTCTTTAATGCTAATCCTGTAACATTATATAGATGGGCGTGCTTTTTCACTTACACAAAGGAGGAAGGGGCTCAGTCCTTTTGAGTTGGTTTCTTTTTTTCCCCTCAGCAAAAGGCGATGCTGAGCAGCACAGCCACAAGCCCATCTCCAGCTCGCTGGCATTTCCATCTGAATCCACCTGAGGGGGGTGAGTTTTCGGGGAAGAAAGAGGCTTCTTTCCCTCTCTGGGCCAGAATCTGATCTGCAGATTAGCTTGCTGGTTATCAATAGAGGCAACAGTTGTGATTGCAACTCAACACTCCTCCGGCCCCGGAACAGCATTGAAGGAAACAGACTTTACAGTTGCGAGAGCAAGGGGACTGAGACACCGCTTCAGTCATTGGCAATAATTGGCAAAGGAGGACCGGCATGCATTCTCCGTTGACATAGGATTTTTACCTGGTCTACCAAGATCTGTCTGAAATTTCAGATTTAGATTTCTCCTCTATATACAAAACAGGTTGGTAATTTTCTTTTCCTACCTAAAACTCTGTAGTTTTGAATGTGATATGTTAAGTAGCATGTTCTGTTTTGTCTGTCGTGCTTCCCCAGCTCTTGTTCTTTGACTGGCATAGCTTCCTATAGTCATTGTGTGCCCAGTCTCTCCAAGTGAATCCACAGTGACTCAGATTTATGATTTATGTAAAATTCTGTCGTTCTCCTTTTGTCTTTCCAAGATAGGGAAATTGGTAAAACTTTTCCTTGGTGGATTGAATTTTTCTCGGTGCAGAAAACAGTTGCTGTGGGCCCAAGTTGATGCGAGTGGCATGCTGAGGAGCAGCAAAGCAAGGAGGAACCTTCTTTCCACTGTGTTTCATGCTTTCTAAGCTCCTGGTAGTGGGAGACAAGTGGAAGGGATGTGCTACAGATGACAGCACATTCCCTGATGTAGTCCTGTGCTCTATGCATTATGTATGTATGTAGGTATACTTGGAAAGAGTTGGATCTGTTGATCCCCATACGCTATTGTGGCAGACCTATAGGGAGAACACAGAGAGATGCTAGATTCTGTAGGCAGTGTGTCCACGCAACTGAAATGCATGGGATGTATAAAGGGAGAAGGCAAAGGTACTGAAACTAGGGCTGTACATAATGCATAGACAGAGTTTGTGTTGAAGCTGATCACGTATTTATCCGGCGGCATGCACACGCTGGGAGCACACGATACCTTCCTGGGAGTTCTACGTGAGCTCTGCCTGCATGTAATGAAGGGAAAGCGACAGGCAAAGTAATCAAAGCAGGTGTTTTAGCAATAGTTTCTATTGAATTAATAATGAGTAACAAATTGCATTAGGCACAGAAGGAATTAGAGCTGGCACAGGATTTCGTTTCCATTTTCCCAGCCCTGTATCCGTTTCTCTCTCTCTCATTGATTCCTGTACGGCAAGGAGTTGCCCAGCTGTGTAAATGTTTGTGCTTCTTCCACACTTGTCAGAAATGGTGATTGTTGTGTTAGCAGCCAGCACAAAGCGTTAGTTGAAGTGGTGCCTGAAACCCTTTACCCAGGAGAGCGCGCTTCAGCTCTGCATCAGCTTTGGAGCAGTGCAAAGCTGTTGCTCTTGAAGTGTCTGTCCTCATGCTAGGTACATCGGGAAGGAATTGCTTTTGAACTGTCAGAACAGACAGCCCACGGAGAGCCGGGGCTATCTGCAACTTGCAAACACCGCATGCAACGAGCAGGGGCTCTTCCCTGTGCCTATGGGCTTACTTTGCCAGTACTTGCATTGTTATTTGCTGGTATCACCAGGGCAATCTCATTACACCACTGAACAGAGCAAGCATTTCTCCAGGGTCTGCCTGGCCTGCCAGTCTCTGAAGCACGCTCGTGTCGGTGGCTTCAGGAATTGATGGCACTCGGCATCATCTGGGCCTTGCTTGAGAATGCATTTTCCCATTGGTGCGATCTATGTCCAGGTTTCTTTCCTTCCCGTAGGATGAACAAGCGATCATTTCTCGGGACCTGGCTGGCCCTTTTGGTGATAACTGCAAGGCAGCAAGGTGAGTATCTCCTGCTTGAGAGGCCAACACTGGTCAGCTGTGCTGGGAAGTACAGAGAGCTTGGAAAACACACACAGCCCCTTGGCCAGTGCAAGGGCAAGACTCAGGGTGAACTTAGTGTTTCCTATGGGGAGGGAGGGACCACCAATATTAAGGGTGGGTAATGTGGCAGATGTGTGCTGCCTGGCATGGGGGCATGCTTGAGGCATATCAAAGTATGGTAGTGTCAAACTAGTAGTGCTGAAGTTTCTGCTGAGTTTCCTGTTTAAAGAAGTAAAATCCCTGTCTCGTAGCTAAGCCTCAGCTGTAATAACTCGTCAGGTGCATTACAGCTGTCAAATGACTGATTTTACTACATAGCAGCCAGGAGTTTTGCTGTGGCCCTTTGGACATAACTGTGAAACCAGGCTTGCAGCTCGGGCACTATCACACACCACCTCCTTTTATGTCTGGTGGGGTACACGTGTGTCTAATGAAGTCAGGATGCCAGTGGGTTAGGCCAGGCTTCCCTTCGTCTCCCTTCCCAAAGGAAGCTGAAGCAGTTGTACCTTTGAAGAAGGGTTAGATGGAGACTCCCTACTCCCAGGCAGAGAGCGTCCTCAGGGTGACTATGAGAGAGCTTGGGCAACGCGGAGAGCTCCTCCTGCATCCATAATGGGGCACAGAACAAGCTGTCCTCAGCTGGAGGCCCCTGAACAGTGCAGGGTATGGGGCTAAGAAACCAAAGCATGTCCTGAATCCTGGTGAACAGAGCCAGGATCGTTCAGAGGCTCACGTTGGCCAAGATTGAATGTCTTGAAGACAGGGTACTGCTTTTCTATAGTAAAGAGGGCAGGAGGGGGAGGAAAACCCAGCAAAACCCCATTTGCTCTGTAATGAGCCACACCGGTCGCTAACTGGAAGAAACAGGCCATGAGATGACAGCAGAGATCTGGTAGGGGCTGCAATGGGAAAGGACGTGTGCCCTAGGGCCAGAAGTGCACGCTTGCAGCTCAAGCCAATCAGTGGATTTTATTCTGGTAGGAAGTGTCAGGCTTGTACTGAAACACATCAGAACTGTCTTCTGAAATACCTTTAGGACAGGCAATTATGTTCCCTGACAGTGCTTTTTAGCAGGAAACCTCATTTTGCCAGCAAACTGTGGAGCTGTTGTGGCACATCTACACCAGGGAAGGAGGTGAGGGCAAGGCAGCTATTTTGCTCTTCACAAGAGGTCAACATTAGGGGATAGGCAACCCCAGCACCTTCCTGGTGTTACCATAATGCCTCTCTTCTCACTCTCCTTCCAGTTCACGCCATGAAGAGTCTATATCCATTCTGGCAGAACGACACCAAAACGCCCAAAGTGGATGATGGAAGCTCTCCTGAGATCAAGATCTCCATCCCATTTGTCTTCTTTGGAGCCCCGTACAGGAGCGTTTATGTAAGTGAGGAAGCAGGCCATCCCTTTATTCTTTTTCTTGCCATTAGCAGCTGCATTTTAAACTCTCTCCCTGTCGTCAGGAATTGGAAGATTTATTAGCACCTACCTGACAAGTTCTTAGATTTCATGAACTGATAGGTTTTATGATTAAGAATGTCAAAGGTATATTTAATGGGCTAATGTTCATGAGGAAGGAATATAAAAGGCAATAAATTTTTTTGTAGGTGATTAAATGGTACAGCAAAGCTAAGGCCTTGACACAAGGAACATTATTCCTGTTACATGACAAGAAATAAGAACATGCAGAGACCTGTAGGGGAAAACATAACTGCAATGGCTTGGACCCGTACCTGAGACTGCTGCTGTTCTCAGATGAAAGCACAGCAAAAGCCTTGCAAAGGGGACCTTTTCGTGGCCCTGCAGCCACCTGTGTCATAGGGTCTGTCAGTGCTGCAGAGCTGCTCTCCAGAGCTGGGTAAACCCAGAGCTCTCAAGTACATAAGACACCTTCTTCCCCAAGTCACTCACCTGATAAACCAGCAGGTTTCTGCTCCCTGCAGAGGCTTGCTCAAACAGAAGCGGGTCTCTGTGCAGGTCAACAACAATGGGGTGATCTCCTTCAATGCACTCGTCAGCCAGTTCACACCAGAAGCCTTCCCCTTGACGGACGGCCGGGCTTTCGTCGCACCCTTCTGGGCTGATGTGCACAATGGCATCCGGGGGGAAATCTACTACAGGGAGAGCACAGACCCCGAGCTGCTGAGGAGAGCCTCCAAGGACATCCGCAAGTACTTCAAGGACATGTCCTCTTTCTCTGCCACCTGGATCTTCATCGTCACCTGGGAGGAAGTCACCTTCTATGGAGGAAGCAGCACAACTCCGGTAAGAGCCATCAGCTGTGCTTCTTGATGGGTGGTGTTTGATGGTTGAGGTTATCTGTACGTGGATAAAGCTGTCTTGGCCTTTTTGCATAAACTGAGTTGCTTTGTGTTCCTGCTCCTCAGTTCCCACTTCTCTGTACTGTGATATGGCACCTTCATTTTGCCTGTGCTTCTGCAGTGATAGAACAGAGCTGTTTGTGCAGGAGGCTACAGGGACCTCAAGCAAAAGTCATTTATAATGGAACCAAAGTTGTGGCATTGAACAGTAGCTATGTCATGATATAAACCGCTCGAGGCTCCCACTTGCTGCTGTGCTGTATCTGTCCACTACAGGGATGCAGGATAAACTGGTGATGGAAAGAACAGGCTGCAGAAGTAGATGCCCTTCATTTTCTCACGGGTCAGAATCTTCTGCTTTGTGGTCCCCTCTTCTCCTTGGCCATCCTCTTGAGGCTGGATTTTGTAACTTACCCATCCCTCCCCACTTCCCACTTCTATCTGGGATCCAACATGAGTTTGCTCTGGTTTGCACCTTGAGCTCACCTTGCAAGGCCCCAGCATCTTTGAAATGAGCTTTGAAACAAGCTTTGCTCCTTGTCTGTGTGAGGAGGGAGGGCTGCTCCAACAAAAAGGAGCAGGAATCTGTGGTAAATTAAGTTTTGGAAGTAATACAGTTTCCAAGGAGCTGGAGAAAGGAAAGAGAAAATGAGAGCTTTAATATGTATTTATTTGACAAAAAAACCCTTTTCCTTTCAAATCATGGTGTCTTTTTCTGTGGCAGAGGCTGCAGTGCTCTCTCCAAAGCACTAATCCAAGAGGGTGGCGAGGGCATCTAGGAAAGGGCTGAGTGGCTGTTCTATTCAGACATAGAGGTAGAAAGGGAGAAGCCAAAGGGAATACTGATGGCATTTTTGTGATGACAACCAGTCTGCCCGCATGGGCGGCCTCATCCAGACTGACCAGAGAGTCACACTAGCAACTCAGTTGTGGTAGCTCCTCTATTTCCACACATGTGCAAGATGTATCTCAAAGTTTGGAGACAGCAGTGTGATGCTTTTGAGGGCATGAACAGCTTTTAAAAACCTAGTTAATATGTGAGCTGCAACTGCAGCTGATGTCAAGAGGTCCATGCCAGACCGCTGATGTGTTGCTGGTAGGGCCCCTGTGGAAGCTTGGGGCACAGATAGCGAGCGAAGGATCACTGCTGTTGTTTGGGGACAGGGTTGTTTAGGATTAGCCTGTGTGCTGTGAGTGCCAAAAGCTGTCGTCTTCTGTCTCAAGGAGCTGGCTCTGATAATCAGTTCAGTTCTTTTCCATTTGTTAGAGAGGCTCGAGATTTAATGCAGATTTTTTGCCAGTCCTGGCAGTGCTTGCAAAAGAAAATAATACATATATATATATTTGCAGACAGCAAGCAATATAGAGATTCGTGTATTGCCTGAAGAATTACATTTGCAACACAATGCAATTTATTTTGTTATAGAGCAGCCTTCCCGTTCAATAGCAGCCAGGGCTCCGGGCTGGCACGTGGAGCAGCACGATGCAACTTAAGCAGGGAATTCATCGCAGTGCAGAAAAGCTGCAGGAAACAATTGTGTGAATGTGGCCTCGGGGACACCTCATTTACTGTACCTCAGTGACACCTGAGCAAACGGGCTCAGTTGTGAGAGTCCCGTTAGGTGGTCAGGGTGCTCAGTGTGTGTTTGATTGTGAGCATCACACCTTGTAAACCTCCTGCTACCTGCTCAGCTCCACCACCCGCTAAGAGACACTGAGCGGAGCAATGTTTGCACCATTGAAGAGCTGTTGTACTATCAAAGTGATCTTGCTTTGTGATAGTGCCTTCTGATCTCATGGCCACGGGAAAATGCTTGGGAAAGGTGAGCAAGTGTGCCAAGGTGGTGAATGGGAAACCAGATATAGGCAGAATCCCAGGGAAAGGATGCAGGACCAGAAATGATGGCTTCCCATTAGCTTGTGCTCTGGTTGCTCTGGTGTGAATTGCACCGTTTGCAGCTCTATGAAGCAGCTCTTCCCACACCTCTCACTCCCTCTGACAGCTCCTACAGGCTGCTTTGCCTCCCTTTTCAAGAGCCTAATGTGCCTTGGAAGTGACATCCCTTGTGGGGAGTGATAGTGCAGGTCCCTGTGCTCACCTTTTAAAGCTCTCTCTGCTTATAGTGCTTGAGTGTTGCTGACCTGGTAAGCCCAACACTTTCTAGCATGAGATGGTTCCATCAATGTGTTCTCCCATAACATCTGTGTTTCTGTGGCTGTATTTCCTTCACAGTTTGCAGCGCCCAGGCTCCTAGTGTTGCTCTTGAGTAATTGAAAGGGGACAGCCCGTGCTTTCTCCTCTGCTAAAATCCTGCTCACTCAGAGGCGAAGTGAGAAGTTATTTATCATGGCACGGTCCCAGTGCAGACTGGTGTAGGCTGGGCAGGGATGGGGAGGGCAGGGAGATGCAAAAGGCAGAGAGAAGTATCCCAGCTGGATCTGCATGGATAGAGGGGATATTTCAAGGGGAGAGGCATCTTCTGTCCTTGGGGCTATCTTCTGATCCTGGGGCTATGTCACCCTTGCTGGCTGGTAAAGCACACTGTCCCAGCCTGGGGCCCAGGCTGGCAGTCATCTGAATGTATTTGGAGTTTGGAGGGCTGGAAATGCGGAGTCATTTTAAGGGAAAGGAAGAATGAACAGCAGCTTTAGTACATCCCTGCAGCCTTCAATCTCAGGTACCAAGGGCATCTGTCAGCCAAGCAAAGCAGCTCATAATATACATGGCTGACTTGGATGTAATGCACCGTTAACAGTGTTGTAGGATATGAACGTGGAAGGGAAGCAGGTAAGATAACGCGGTGAGGAATAAAGCTAAAATAGGGTAATGGAAGATAACAGGTCATTAACAACCCCAATCCTGCCGACTGCTTTTCCACACGAGCTTGTTCTCATGCTGCCATCTATTGGCGTTACATTGGATCTGAGAAGGTCTTGTCCTGCCGCGTCTCTTCCAGATGATGCTGGAGATGAACGTGTCAGAAGGGCAGGTGAGCAGCGTGAGCAAAGCAGCATCACCCTGTGAATGTGCTCATGTTTTTCAACAGGTAAACACTTTCCAAGCTGTCCTGATCACGGATGGAGTGTTATCTTTTGCCATATTTAACTACCATGAGATCAGCTGGACCACGGGGACAGCCAGTGGAGGGGACCCCCTAACTGGTCTTGGTGGGGTGATGGCCCAGGTGAGGCTCTCGCTCTCATATCCACATCTCTGTTGAGCTCTCAGATGGCTGCCTGTAGCTTTCCCAGTGTATTTGAGCTCACTCAGTCCCTCAACATCTCCAGCCCTGACCTTACATGCTCATTGTTGGGCACAGGTGATGAGTGCTCCATGTATACATATGTGTGTATCTATATGTATATATAGATATGTAATTACACATCCATAGTGCTTGTAGTGCCTGTTAAGCTTTTCACTCTCATCCAGACTACCTGAAAACTGAAATCTCTGAAAAGAGACTTTAAAAGTCAGGAGTTATTGTGGAGGACAGAGGAGTGTGGAAATGCAGCATCACTTTACCGTAGCAGAGATGTGTAATGAAGTTTGCTTTCTTACTTGTTTTAGGCTGGCTTTAATGGTGGAAATATCACCAACTTCTTTAGCATCCCTGGCTCCAGAACCCCAGACATAGTCAATATTGAAGAAACAACCAACGTTAACGTCCCTGGGCGCTGGGCTTTCAAAATAGATGGCAGAGAAATAGATCCAGCCAATGGCTGCAGCCTGAGAGGTAAGGGGGAAACGGCATTGCCCTTTTTCAGGTTTGGGGGACTGTGTAGCAAAAGGGTAATGCTCTTGGGGTGCTGGTGGAGAGGTGCTTGACTGCTCAGAGCTGCTGTGCAGCTTGGTTTTGCCAAGGCATCCCCTCAAGCTGCAGCTGTTGGGACAGAAACACGTGAGCAGGGTCTGAGCCACTGCATGCAGCACATGATCACATGGCGAAACAAGCCTTGGTGCTAGGTTGTTTTCCTTCCTGGCATTTTAGTAACATGGTATTGCTATAAGCCTCCATATGTGGGGCCCAGAAGACCCTAGCCCAAAGGCAAGGGCAGATGGAGCCCGAGTGTGTTGCAGGAATACAGTGCCACTGAGCCATCATCTCGATTCTTCTCTGTGATGCTGATGGCAGCAATGGGAAAGACCTGGGCACAGCAATTTCCTCTTGCTCCCAGAGTAGGAAAGCTCATGATGTAGTCCCAATTCCCTTATTTCTGCAGAAGAACATCAGGTTTTTGGGGCAGGAGAAATGCCGTGCCCCTTCTCATGCGTGTGTCACTGACAGCATGAGGATATAAAGGGATTTATAGATGCCCACAGCGACTGCACAGGGACTCTGCTGCAGAGAGATTATTGCATTACCATTTGACAAATAAAATGTCAGGAGCATCGACTTTGCTTCAGGAGCCCTTCTAGCAAGAGAGGACTGTCACTTGCCAATTGACACTAGACATGTCACCATTGGGAGACATTTGGCTTTTTTATGGTCAAGGACTGTACTAAAGAA
>JBCJKH010053255.1:21318-32815 GCA_039877255.1 Loriculus beryllinus
CTTCCGATCTCTGTTGCAGCTACTGACCCCAGGAATAAAGGTAAAGGGGCTGAAAGCTTGTCTCAGCTATGCAGGTGATGAAGATGGATAGACCCACCACTGGATTTGTGTTTCACAATCCTCCCCAAGAGGTAATGGAGTGTGTGGCATTGGAGGGTAGGAGGCCCACTATGTTTAGTAGCACTTGTGTGACCAAACCAACACCAGGAAGGTTAGCACAGGAGCCCTCACTAGTGGGTCTTGCTAAGGAAAGATGCTCTTTGTTGCAGGGAAGCAGAAAATAGCTCTTATTTTTGTAGCAGGCAGGGAAGAGAACAAAAAGTTTAGGAGAGGTAAATTCAGGCAACGCGCACGGTGGAAGCCATGCACATGAGAAGTGTGAAAGGCAACCATATGGAAGAGAGGGAAACTCTCACGGGTATTTGCCACCCTTGTTCTCCCGTCTTCTCTCTGCCTCTCATGTCTCTCACCAGACAAACCTGCCTCCCTTTATAGTGCCGCTGTGTAACAAGTCTGCTCAGTCTATTGCTGTGTGATCACTCATCATTTCCTGTCGTCACTGGTGTATGGTGTGGAAATTACTTATCAACAGCTCTTTGGTTTCATAACTACTATGAGCACTTTCTGAACGGGAATAAATTGCTTCTGGGCAGCTGATGGCAGACTCGCACTTCGACTGGCAAAGTTATGTGAATGAAAGAATTGTGGGGATGGCAACAAAGCTGAAGGATGACACGAGTACAGCAACAGTGCTGGAAATGGCTTCCACAAGGCACAAGCTTTACCAGTGGACTCTCCCTTTGAGGAAATAGCACAAATGGCTTGTGTCCTGTAATACTGCAGCACAAAGAGGGTGGTAGGTGTTGAAAGCAGAAGGAATAGCCTTCAAGTCAGCCAGCCTGTTCAGTGCAGCACTCACACCATCCCATGGACTTGTGTCATGAGCAGGACTTAAAAGGGACGTACTGTACATGGAAAACGAAGCTTGTGATCACATGCTTTGCTGAGTGGCTCTTGCTGAGAGTCTGCACAATGAAAGCAGCCAGGAAGCCCACAGCAGGATGCTTTAGAGGGTTGGCAGATCCCTGAGGACTGACACGGTGCAGTTCAAGTCTGTTCTTTTTAGCATGGGTTTTTCCATCTCTATTTTCTAGGGCAGTTTCTCCATCAAGGGGAGATCTTCTGGGACAATGCCAACTGCACCACCAAGTGCCGCTGCCTGGACTTCAACAATGAGATCTTCTGCCAGGAGATGGCTTGCGGCCCCTTTGAAGCATGCGAGCCAAAGACCAAGTTCTTCCAGTGCGTGCCGGTGGAGAGCAGCACCTGCGTGGTGTTCGGAGATCCACATTACCACACCTTCGATGGCTTCCTCTTTCACTTCCAGGGTTCCTGCTCCTACCTCCTCACCAGGCAGTGCAGGCCAGGCTCCCAGCTGCCCTACTTCAACGTGGAGGCCAAGAACGAGAACCGAGGCGGCTCCTCCGTCTCCTGGCTGAGGGATATTTTTGTAGAGGTCTACTCGCACAAGATCATCCTTCCCAAGGGCAGCTTTGGGAAAGCAAAGGTAAGAGCCTCACTGAAAGGGGAGAACTTGCTGGGTCAGCTCCTTCGATGTGGTGGTAAGACTGCATGGCAGTGTGGACAGCATGGGACAGAACTTCTGGGCCCTCTGCATCTCTCGGGGACTGGGCATAGGGGACATATGTGGTGGCAAATGCCTTTGACTTACTGATAGCTGTCTGCCTGCACACGTCCCTGACACTAAGCCCCCGTAACAGGGCTGTATATCTCCTGTCTGTGTCCCAGTATGAGGGCTCTGCTATTTCATGTGCTAGCTTAGCTTGGTTTTGTTCCCACAGGTGGATGACTTGGTGGTGTCCCTACCCATCTCTTTGGAACTGGGTGCAATAAAAGTCTACCAAAGCGGCTTGTCCACAGCCCTGGAGACTGACTTTGGCTTGCTGGTGACCTACGATGGACAACACTATGCCTCCGTCTCCATTCCGGGCACGTACATCAACGCCACGTGCGGTCTGTGTGGCAATTACAATAAAGACCCCGAGGATGATGCCCTGCGCTCAGACGGGAGGTTGGCCACATCCGTGCCGGAGCTGGGCGAGAGCTGGCAAGTGCCACATCCCGAGCGGAAATGCTCATCCGGGTGCTTGGAGAACTGCAGCCTCTGCGATGCTGCCACCGAGTCGCTCTATTTCACCTCTGAATACTGTGGCTTCATCAACAACAGTGGTGGGCCACTGTGGGAGTGCAGTGCTGTAGTGGACCCCACTGCCTTCGTCCACAGCTGCGTCTATGACCTCTGCGGTGCTCGAGATAACGGCACCGGCTTGTGCCAAGCCATCCAAGCGTACGCCGCCGTGTGCCAGGGCCTGGGAATCTCAGTGGGAGAGTGGCGCTCCCAGACGGGATGCAGTAAGTGTTTGTGTGCTCGGGAGTCTTCCCCTCTGGAGCGGTCTACCCAGCAGTATGTGAGATGAGGGGGGAGAAATCCAGGGGAGGCAGTTATCCAGGGTGAAGGGAGTCAGATCAGAGCCTGTTGGTCCCTTCTCTCGATGGCATCAGATCCTTGCACCAGTGAAACTTGGCACACATCAGGCATGATGAGTGATAGAGGCTGGACCAGAACAAGGACACTTGTGGGATTAAATAGCTGTGGGTGACTCAGTGGTTGTGGGGCTGTTTTGTGAGAGGAATGGCCAGGGAGGCACAGGAGGGAAATGAAGGGGGCAATTCTAACATCAAGCTGGGCTCCTGGGTCACTGCATTATCGCTGCTGTGGATCAATAGGAAAGAGGTAGCCCTGAACCATTCTGTAACATAGTCCTCCTGTTGTTTGTCTTCCCTCTGCACCCACAGTGACAGCTGTGCAGTGCCCAGAGCTCAGCCACTACTCGGTGTGTGCCAGCAGCTGCCCTGCCACGTGTTCAGACCTCACGGCCCCACTGGCCTGTACCTCCCCGTGCGCCGAGGGCTGCGAGTGCGATGAGGGCCACGTCCTCAGCACCGACCGCTGCGTCCCCATACACAAGTGCGGCTGCGACGTGGACGGCCGGTACTACGCCGTCGGGGAGTCTTTCTGGGCAGTGGCAGACTGCACAGTGCAGTGTCAATGCGAGGAAGGCGGCGAGGCCAAGTGCTTTAACACAGCCTGTCCTGAAGGAGAGGTCTGTGCCATTGAGAACGGCTACCGGGGCTGCTACCCCAAGCGGGAGACTCTGTGTTTAGTGGGGCAGAACCAGGTGCTGCAGACGTTTGATGGTGTTGCCTTCCTCTACCCACTGGAAAACTCTTACACGCTGCTCAAAACCTGCACTGAGAAACCCGACTTCATCGAGGTGGACATCAGCCAGAAGAAGCCTGGATCTGCTCCCAATGGGCCACGTGTTGTGAGGATCCAAGTGGTTGGACAAGAGGTGAAGATTGGAGGCACTACCCTGTCAGAGATCAAGGTAAAGGTGCTGCCATCAAGGTGGTCCCTCTCAGGGCCGGGGTGGGAGGTGGTGGCTTTGGTACCTTTGGAGAAGGGCTTATGAGTCTGTGGCACTGGACCATTTCCCCAGGTTGGCACCATGGTGGCACTTGGAGAAACCTTGTGTGGGCCTGTGAGAAGGTGCAAAGCTGTTACAGCACTGTTATTCTGTTTGCTTGCTGTGTCAGCTCTGGAGACTACTGCATTGCAGTTGATTTCTGCAACTTGTTTTTTCCCTGGAAGAACGTTCTCAATGGGGAAAAAAGCAAGGAAGCGGCTGTATGCCCTTACTCAAAGGAGATTCTGGGTCTTGGAGGCTGGCTCCAGGTCATGAAGCGTGTATTCAGTGTGGTGTGGCCGGCAGACAGGAGCAGCCATGCAAAGTCGCATAACTCTCCCTGTAGTGTCCTGATGTGCTTGTTATTGTAGGTAAATGGCTATGATGTGGAGCTGCCTTATTTCCACCACTCTGGCCGCCTGGAGATCTACCATAGTGATAATGGCACCATGATGGAGTCAGAGGGGCTCCTGGCCATTGGCTACTATGCTTCAGGCCTCCTGGAGATCCGCCTCTCCACCGCCTACTTCAACTGCACTGGAGGCCTGTGCGGCTTCTTCAATGGCAATGCCAGTGATGAATTCTGCCTGCCCAAGGGCAAGTGCACGGACAACCTGGAGCTCTTCCTGGAGAGCTGGACCACGTTTGATGAGATCTGCAATGGGGAGTGCGGGGACCTCCTCAAGGCTTGCAACAACGACTCGGAGCTGCTGAAGTTCTACAGGAGCCGCTCCAACTGCGGCATCATCAACGACCCCACCAACAGCTCCTTCCTGGAGTGTCACAGTGTGGTCAACGTCTCAGCCTACTACAGGACGTGCCTCTTCCGTCTGTGCCAGAGCGGGGGCAACCTGTCAGAGCTGTGTGACTCAGTGGCACGCTATGCCAGCGCCTGCAAGAACGCAGAGGTGGACGTCGGCCAGTGGAGGAGCCACAGTTTTTGCCGTGAGTCCAACAAAGCTCTTAAGTATCCAAGGTGGGGAGAAGGGGATGTAGACCCCACTGATCTTGGGTGAAGTGTTTTTGGCGGGAGCTTGTGGGTGTACAGAGTTAGAGCTGCTTTTCTTATGGGTTGTTGTGATGTTCAGGCTCTCCCCTGCCTCCTCTCTCATTTCTGATGGGTACCCTGGACCCACGGTGTGCTCCTCTGTGGCCATGTTGAGAGACACTCGATAGGAGAAGGGCTATTTGGGGGGTAGGCCCTGACAGCGCTAACAGCAGCATTAGACATCCAAAGTCATATGAAGGGGGAGGGACAAAAGTGCCTAAACCTGGCACTATGGGACAATTTTCCTGTTCTTTTCCCTACCAGTCAACCAAAGCTTGGCTTTGCTATAGAAAGAGCTATGCCCAGTAGAGCTTTGTGCTGTCAAGGAGGCTGGCACATACAGAGCATGCTCTCATGTAGCCTATGGAGAAGAATTGCAGTAGGAATGAGCGTGTGTCACGAGCCTGAAGGCAATGCAGTGCCGCCCCATGTACTAACAATAGCTTCTAAGCTGTGCTCGTGCTGGCAGAGACAGATTTCCCAGCAAAACTATTCCAGGGTGGCATTTCAGGAGGCATCACAAGTTTTATGATGTGGTGTAAGAGCATTCCAGAGCTGCAGATGGTGTCTGACAGTGCTGAACGCCACCACCAGAGGATCATTTGAATAACGCTTGATTTCAGCTGTTGCTATAAACTTGCCGTTGATGGGAAAACATTCATAATTCAGAAGTGAATGTGAAAAATCCCCAGTGTGGAATTACATGGTGGGGAGGCAGCCCCTTTCTTCAGTGTGGAGGTTAAAAGGAGGAATCTGTTCAGGAACCTTGTGAAATAGCGAGAGGAGGTGTTGGTCAGCTCATAGCGGCACAGGGCTGTGATGTGAGGAGGGTGCTGCAAAGGGGATGGGAAGAACAGGTGGTCAGCAAGGTGCTGGAGCTCTTTCCCTTCTTGCTTCCCTCCCAAATTGGTCACAGCTTATTTGTTCCCATCTTCTTCCTGTTCCTCCACCCCATTCTGCTGGAGCTGGGAGCTCACATTCCATGTTTGTCGGTCCTGCAGCTCTCACCTGCCCGGAGAACAGCCATTTCGAGGAGTGCATGAGCTGCGTGGAGACCTGTGAGACCCTGGCCACGGGCCCCGTGTGCACGGATACCTGCGCAGAGGGCTGCCAGTGCAATGAGGGCTTTGCCCTGCGCAACAACCGCTGCGTTCCCCGTGGTGAGTGCGGCTGCAACTTCGAGGGCCGCCAGCTGGCCACCAACCAGACCTTCTGGATGGACATCGCCTGCCACTTCCTCTGCTACTGCAACGGCTCCGACAACAGCGTCTACTGCGAGAACGTCTCCTGCAAGGACGATGAGTACTGCCTGGAGGAGAACGGCCTCTACTATTGCCACGTCCGCACTGATGCCTCCTGCATCATCTCCGGCTATGGGCACTACCTGACTTTTGATGGCTACTCCTTTGACTTCCAGAGCAGCTGTGCGTTGGTCCTGTGCACCACCATTGCCTGGCCAAGGGCAGAGCGCTCGGATACCTTCCCAGCGTTCACTGTCACAGCCAAGAATGAGGATCGGGACACTTCCCTGGCTCTGTGGGTGAAACAAGTCGAAGTGGAGGTTTTCAATTACAACATCGTCATCCACCGTGCCTACAAATACACTGTGCTGGTGAGTATAAGGCCGTGAGGGCTGTGACTATTTCTCCCTGCCATAGCTCCCAAACTGTGGAGCGATTCCCTAGGCACAGGGCACTGTATGGCTTGCAAGGTTTTCGTGAGGATATAGAAGTGGATACGCTTGGGCTCGTCCCTAAGATGCTGCCCAGCACAGCTTTTGGAGGAGGCTTACATTTTGGCTGCCTTGTTTGATGTATAGGCAATGCCAGCAGGGGCCTTGCTCTGGGAGTGCTGAGCTGCCTTTGTTTGTATCCTCCTGTGGCAGCTCAGACCATCAATCCCACTCATGGTGCATCTTGTTTCCTTCCCCACAGGTTAATGATGAACGTCTCTACCTGCCCCTGAAGCTGGGCCAGGGCAAAGTAAATATCTTTGCCTTTGGTTTTCATATCGTGGTGGAGACTGACTTTGGGCTGAAGGTGGTGTACGACTGGAAGACCTTCCTATCTGTCACCATCCCACGTGGCTTCCAAAACCTCACTTACGGCCTCTGTGGCCGCTACAATGGCAACCCAGAGGATGACCTGGTGCTTGCAGGCGGTGCACAAGCCGCCAGCATCACCGACTTTGTCCAGAGCTGGGTGAAGAGGGATGCCTTCTGCCGTGTGGGCTGTGGTGACCGCTGCCCTGCCTGCGGGAAGGTGGAAGGCTTCTGGAAACCCCAGCAGCTCTGCAGCCTCATCCCAAGCCAAAGCGGTGTCTTTGCCAAATGCCACAGCAAGATCAGCCCCAGCTTCTTCTACAAGAATTGCCTCTTTGACACTTGTGTGGATGGGGGAGCCATGCAAACAGCCTGCAGCTGGCTGCAGAATTACGCCAGCACATGCCAAACGCAGGGCATTGCCATCATGGGCTGGAGGAACTTCACCTCATGCTGTAAGTGTCACCCTGCGACCGGGTTCTCCTTCGCTAGAGGTGCTTCCTGGGGTTGTCCACTAGCTCAGCCTGTAGAGAGCTAGAAGAGCACCACATGGAGCACCAGCAGTCACCCGTTGCCTCTAGGCAGTAGACTCAGACACGTCCAGGGTCCCCATGGCCACTGCCTGGGGATGGCCTTGGGGATCCTCTTTTACTGCCAGATAAGGGGCGGCTCAACAGAGTGGTGAGCTAAAGCTATACCAGTAGGGCTGGCGGTTTTTCCCTCCCATGCTTGCCAGCTGAGGCAGAGGTATGGGATCATGTCTGGGGCACTGTGTTCTCTTGGAGTTGTTACAAACTGCGTGTGGTATAGGAGGAGGAGCAGAGATGGAAAGGGAGAAGCCTCAGGTTCAGAAGGTATCAGCCCTCCTCTCCATTGTTAAATTAGATTAGTCTGTTTCAAGGCCAGGAGTATGTGTTTGCTCTAATGAAGCCACAAGCTCTTGTCAATAAGATTACGATGTGATGTTCAATTAAGCTCCTGAGGATGGGGGCCACAAGCCTCCCTGGCAGCTGATCTGTCTGGCAAATCTGATGGGAAGCAATTGTCTTTGCTAACGAGACTGAAAATTAAATTCATGTCATTGTGCCTTCTAACAAGCTAAACTCGTGGCTCAGAAGGCACTGCTCTCACAGTGACTAGCACCCTGGATGCCAGGAATTATCCTTGATGGGGCAAAGGGAGAAGTGTCCTGCTCAGGCATGGGCAGCATCCCTTGCAGGCTTCACACCGTGAAAATGTGACCTGAAACATGTCCCTGTATGAAGAGCACAGAGGCTTGGTAAACTGCCTGAAAGGCGCCAGGGCCAGCATGAGCATCCCTCCTGTAGGGAGTCTGATGTCAGTGAGCAAGCTTGTTTGTGGAGAGCAGGGAGCAGGAGCTCGGAGACGGTGGTGAGTACAGAGGAGTGTTGGACTACATCAACTTGGACTATGTAGCTGGCAAGTGGCATAGGACAGAGGGTTGAAGGCTGCCTTCTGCCTTCAGTTGCATTCCCGGGAGTTTCAGGTCCCTCTCTGGGTAGTGTTGCCATATTGGCAGGGGAGTTATACACTCAAGGACACTGACAGCAGGGATTGCAGCCCCATGTGGTGCTGGCTGCCTGGTTGGTCTTGTCCAGGGAGCTGATCTGTCTGTTTTGTCCTCTGGTACCTTTGCAGCCATCAGCTGCCCCCCCAACAGCCACTATGAAAGCTGTGTGTCCCTGTGCCAGCCTCGGTGCGCTGCCATCCGGCTGAAGAGTGACTGCAGCCACTACTGTGTGGAGGGATGCCAGTGTGACCCTGGGTACGTCCTCAATGGCAAGAGCTGCATCCTTCCCCACAACTGTGGCTGCTACTCCGATGGCAAATACTATGAGGTATGCTGCTCGTGTCCTTCTCTTGAGGCTTTCTCTCACCCTCATTATGATATTTCTGGGCCCTGAGCAGGGGTGGTGATAAGGCCAGGCTGGTACTGAGTGTCACAGTGGGTCTTTGCCAGGGTCATAGTCTCAGTGCTCTGGACGGACAGGTCCTCTCCTTCACCAGCATCGTGCACCCATGGCCATGTTTGGGGATTGCTCTGAAGTCTGCTGCTTTTGCACTGAGCAAGAGTGAGCAGAGAGTAAGGGTCAGAACAGGTAGATATGCATTGACCGGAGGCAGAGATAGGTGAAGTGGGATTCATAGAGATGTCCCAGCAATGGCATTTGTCTCAAGTCCTTCTCTGAACTGCACACCATAATCCCTGTGTCAAGGCTGGGCTAGCATGGCTACTCTTTTTAAGCTCTGGTGTGAGGAGGCCCAGCGTGGGAAGCCTTGACCCGAGGGCCTGTGGGAATTATGTTTCTTAGAGGAGTGGGAAAAGTGGTGTTGGTAACTCCACAAGGCAAGAGCCTGGTACCATGCTGGTGATAGAAACTGAGGTTGTCGGTGAGAGAAGGGATGATGCAGTGGCAGCACAGGGCTCTCACAGCTCTATGGAGTATGGGAGATCGAGAGGAGAGGGATGTCCTTCCATAGTGTGCTACGTAGCGAGTCTTTCTTTCTGGCAAAACCATCCATAAGGAGCCAATACTGGGGTACTGTCATACGGGGAGGCAGCCAGCAGGGTGCAAGAAAGGGGTCAGGGAGTTGTTTAGCATGCTGTGGTTTTGTGCGTGACGAGAGGCAAGGGAAGTTGTGGTGGCAGGGAAGCCATGCAGTTGCCTCATGCCTGTGGGTCTCAGAGATGTTGCAAGGTAGGTGCAAGCTGCCAGCGTGTTCTTTGCACCTTTTCCTCTGTCCTCGTTGCCAGCTCTTGCTTGCCCAAGTGTCCGCAGAGGGTAGGGCAGAGGTCTGCAGCCCTGCTGGCCTGTGATGGGTCCCTCTTTCAGCCCAAGCAGCTCTTCTGGAACGGGGACTGCACCCGCCGGTGCCGCTGCTTCCGACGCAACCTCATCCAGTGCGACCCGCGGCACTGCAAGTCTGACGAGGAGTGCGGGCTGCGCAACGGCGTGCGGGGCTGCTTCAGCACCCGCAGCTCCTTCTGCCTGGCTGCAGGCGGAGGTGTCTTCCGCACCTTCGACGGGGCCTTCCTGCGCTTCCCCGCCAACTGCGCCTTTGTCCTCTCCACCATCTGCCAGAAGCTGCCCGACTTCTCCTTCCAGCTCATCATCAACTTCGATAAGTGGTCCTCGCCCAACCTCACCATCATCTCCCCTGTGTACTTCTACATCAACGAGGAGCAGATCCTCATCAGTGACAGGAATACGGTCAAGGTAGGGTGTTGGCAGGGGCGTCTGCCCCCTCCAGAGCAGGGACATGGGCTGTGGGGAGTGGGATGGCACAAGGGGCCACACGGCAGTATCTGTGAGAGCACTGGAAGGCTCTGTCAGTGGTTTTGTGTCCCAGTTGAGGCAGCTGTGGAGGTTTGTAGCTGTATGCCCATCCACTTCTTGGTGTCACTTCTGAAGCTGTCCTTTTGAGCAAAGGGTACAGATGCTGCAGCATCACTCAGTCTCCGAAGGGCACCATCTGTGGCCTTTTGTTGTGAGTGATGAGTCTCAGGCTAGAGCTTCTGCACGAGTAGAGTTCCCTTTATGGCACAGCCTTGTGTAGGCATTTAAGGGAGGCAGTGCGATCAGGGTGAGCCATCAGGCTTGGAAGAAGGAGGAGGAGGATACGCCAGCCCCTGCCAAACACAATATGGTGTATTTTTACAGCTGGGATAGTGGGAGGTAGCCATGGAGCCATCTGTGGGCAACTCTCATTTGTGGGCAGAAAGGATGGCAGGGTCACCAGTGCTGTTTGCTCTCCCACACCAGGTGAACGGCAGCCAAGTAAGCATCCCTTTCGTCACGGGGCTTTCCACCAAGATCTTCAGCCAGGAGGGCTTCCTGGTCATCGACTCCAGCCCCGACATCCAGATCCGCTACAACGGCTTCAACGTCATCAAAATCACCATCGGGGAGCGGCTGCAGAACAAGGTGTGCGGCCTCTGCGGCAACTTCAACGGCGACCGGACGGACGACTACGCGACGCTGAGGGGGAAGCCGGCCGTCAGCAGCGTGGTGCTGGCGCAGAGCTGGAAAACCAACGGCATGCAGAAGAGGTGAGCGGTCGGACGGCCCTTCCCCGCTGGGAGGGAGCGGGAGCGGGGCGGCTGCGACGGGAGCCTCCGCGATGTGTCCGGTGCCCACAGCTGCAACGAGCTGCAGTACTCGCAGTACACCGCCTCCTGCGACAACGTCCAGATCCAGGAGCTGCAGAGCGACAGCTACTGCCTGAAGCTGACCGACATGAAAGGCTTCTTCCAGCCCTGCTACGGCCTCCTGGATCCATTGCCCTTTTACGAGTCCTGCTTTCTGGATGGCTGCTACAACCACAAGAAGGTCCAGCTATGCGGTTCGCTGGCTGCTTACGGCGAGGCGTGTCGCACCTTCGGCATCCTGGGCACCGAGTGGATCGAGAAGGAGAATTGCTGTAAGACAGCCAGGGTTGAGGGATCCTGGTCCCATTGGGATTGCAGCTGGTGGGAGGGGGGTGTTCAGTGATGGTTGGAGGCGCCCACCTTGCGTTCTGGGAGTAAAGATCGTGTTTGTGCTGTCTTGTGCTGTTTAGCAGGAGTGGTGGAAGATCCCTGTGTAGGTGCCGACTGCCCCAACCGCAGCTGTGAGCTGGACAACGGTGGGGAGCTGTGTGGCTGCATCGAGCCCCCACCCTATGGAAACAGTGAGTCCTTTGGTCCCGGCTGCAGGGTTGGCACTGAGCAGCGTGGGTGCATATTTGGCTGTTGTAGAGATGGGGCTTTGGGAAGGGGGGTGCTGAGAACCAGGATCTCTGCTAAGATGGGGTTTGTGACCATTCAGGATGGGAGCAAGGAGCAGGTTTTCTGGAGTG